>LPNX010953918.1:172416-184954 GCA_001517045.1 Pseudotsuga menziesii
ATATAAAAACAATTTACAAATGTTAAACATTATTTAAACTATTTAAATATATATATCAAAGAACAATTCAATTATGAACAAAATTACCTCAGTGCCAATATCCACATCCATCAAAGAACCTATATCTTCACCTACAATTTCAATATCTATATCTTTACCTCCAATTTCAATATGTTCTCTTCCTTAAAATTTAAATTTTGTTAATAAATAAATCATAGTAAAAACAAAAAATATTAAGCTTAGCAATTAACTTAAAAAAAAAAAAAAAACATTAGCTCATAATAGATGGAAAATCATCTAAAAAGTTTGAATCTAATGAAACCTACATAAATAAGTCAAATTAACAATAAGATATATAGTTAAATTTAAAAACAAAAAAAAAATATCTTTCAAACATAAATATAAATGTGTGAATTTTAAATATACCTCTCCAATATGCTCTTCTACATTTCCAGCATTTTGACTAGTGGAGACTCTAAAATTATGTTCATTTAACAATCGAGAAAACTGAAAACAATAAACATTTACGTAACGTATTTATTACTATACATCAAAAAATAATTTATCATACATAGATATAATGTAACAAAAAGTTTAATTCAAAATGAATAAAAAAAATAATAGATTGGAAATACACAAACCTCTCCTATGCTTGACTTGTCATTAGATATTCTATCCGAAGCTATATTACGACAAAACTTCGCATAGGCCTTTAGATCTTCAATGCCCATACAATCTAGCTCATCATTTGTTTTGTAAACAAAATTTTGATGAATAGTGGCTCGAACGCTCTCTCGACTCAATCCAACGTCAACTCCTACATTTGACTTCGGCAACATTATGCCTTGCAGTTGTCCCAACTTGTGATGTGGGCTCCATCTCTGATTTGTAAGTCACAATCCTAGGTGGACGAGATATCGGAGGTGGAGGTTGAAGAGTACTAGGATATTTAAGGGCACCTTTTCGATTGCATATCCTCCCCTTTCCAATTCCATAAAACTCGGAATGAATATCAGTATAGTCTGACTTCATTCCTAAAAAAAGTTCAGCATAAAAAAACCTAACAAAATAATTAAGAACCTCATCGTTCCATGGCAACCGACCATAGGCTGCAAGAAACCGATCATATAAAAAATGTGCAAGTTTAGGGTGCTTAAAATATTGCACTTTCAATGCTTTCTGCTTTAGGCCCTCTTTGAAGTTGAACATTGAGTTGGCCTGTTCTCTAGTCACCCTCTCCTTCACAACAACCCACTTGTTTGGACCCATTACTTTTGCCTTTCCTCTTTGCATCAAGGCAACAAAACCATCTATTGTTGGTCCAAGATCCTCATATACCTTAATGAATTTTTGTAAAGATTGTAAAACCATCTTTATACTTTGTTTGTTCTATGGAGTGAGATCCAAACTAGAAAGATCATTTTGCAGCTTGTCATAGTGAGCCCTACAACTTTCAAGAGTCATTTGTTGAAGACCACTTTCCCATGGAATCTCATCCGGTAAATCTGATGGATAGGTCATAATGGGTGTACAACCCTCAGCTAGCTGGACATATTGCGTCCTTGCTCGACCTTCGCCACCCTGTGTAGGATGACGAGCCTCTTGCGAACCTTGCTCTGCTTCCACACTTGTCTCCCGTATAGAAGGTCAAGATCCACGTTCACCCATAGATGATAAGGGGGAATTATTGTTGTACGGAATAATACACCTAATAACCGAAGGTTGGGGTTACCAACATACTCAATTACTTGCAGACAATTGACTCTTAAAGTACAGAATAGGAAATAGGAGGGTTAGAAGGACTTACTTGTTAAACGAAGTTCAATCCTTGCTATTCTCTTCCTCTCTGTTCCACTTCCAGAATCTTCAGGATTGCTCCTCTTTCACCTGTTAAGACACACTCTTCCAGATACAAGATGATTCATGTACATATAAGAAGGTTAGATAAAACATATATCATACTGAAATATAAACATTCATCTAATCACAAGACATGAAACACATATGGAAGAAGTAATCTCTTTATTATCAATAATAGAAAGAGTTAAGGTTACAAACCCGCGTCTGAGACGAGGACTCCTCTGCAACCAAAGGATTCTGAGTTCAACTGCTCCAAAGACTTCTGTATAAACTCCACCAGCATAACTTTGCTCTCCAAGTGTAAGTAACCCACACCCTCCCTAAGGTCTGTATTTATATGGGTGAAATAAGGCAGTTCTCGAAGGTTGGAGAAGTTGTGGCAGTTGAGAAAATTAAGTTAAATGACTTAACTAATCTCCAATCAACGAAAGTTTTTATGTTTTAATGTTTGAGACATATACGCGGGTATGCAGTAGAGCAAACCGCGAGTGATTCGCGGCTTAGTATAAGAGTAACCCGCGAATACAAGGATGCGCGACTTGTAACAACCGAGACTCGCGAATGATGCGCGAGTTGTATAATATGAAAGTCGCGAATACATCTCAACATGGTTAAATGACAAAGTAACTAGGTGGATGGTGAAAGAATGTATTTCATGATAAACCAAGCTATAGTGTTCTGGGCAACCCTCTATCCATAAGTGTCCTTTTGTGTGCCAACATGAGGGATGTCGGCACTCGGACAGAGAGGTGCCACTCAGGTGTATAACATATGCCCCCTAATGTGTGAGGTCAGAGGGAAGTGATGGCCGAAATACATTATAATAGGTAGTGTTGAAGAACTCAAAAATCCAATGGAGCAGAGGGAGTACTTGAAACAAATACATAATAATTTTATATACAAAGTTACATCTGAGGATGCTATTTTCGATTTACTGGAACACTAGCTCCTTTATAATATTTGAGTACATCATATGATACGGGTATAAACCACGTATATTACAAAGGTGGTTCGAAGCCACAATATACAATAATGATGAGTCTTCAAAGGTCTGGAAGCTGTGTAGATTGATAGAACATAAACTTGCGCAACTTAGTCCATAAGTGTGAACTAAGGTCTTCATAAAGGATCCCAAAGAACTAGTACAATCCAAGCCATGTGAATAAGGGTAAGTTGAAGTCGAACATGGAGAGGATTCAATAGTTTGTCAACCAATAGGTGATAATTGACAACTGAAGCAAAGGAATTTACCAATGATGAAAGTGAATCCTGAGGTACGATCGTCAAAACTCTAGGTCTTCGCCATCAGGAAGTACTGAAAACGGAACCATGCTGTGATAGGGAAGGCAACAGATCCTCCAACGGATCACGAGAGTGACTAGGAATTGGGCAAAAGAAGGGAGACACAAATAGATACAGATATAACAATGATGGGATCAGGCGATAGATCAAACATTGGGTATAGTCCTTGAACAGTGAGCACAACACAGAGATGACCCAAGGTAGCATACAATGGATATATAGAACAACTAGACTTATCTGTCATGTAGGAGACATGATCAGATTCCCCAGGTATAATGGACAAGAGGATGAGTAAGAAATTCAAAGTGATAGCTGAACACAAGTGTATACTGAAACATGGATATCGAAAGGCAAAGAGTGCTATGTTCAAGGACGACATGCTGCCATTACTAAAAACAAGAGAAAACTTCTTCCTTACCTTCCCTGTTAAATTTTAACGAGTCCAGGAAAGTAAACTCGGTTCCCTCTTCATTTTTTAACAAGCTTGAAGAGATGGAAAAATAATGCTTGATACACTGATTCGCGGATTTAATGAGCCCGAACTAGTACATGCTCAGCCGGTATTTTCACATTTAGAGAGTCTGAAAATGCCAAAGAAGACTCCAGGGGGGTCCTTTTTCGTCCGATTTAGTCTCCTGAGGCCGAAAAAGTATAAAACAAACCACAGAAGAACTCTCTTAACTTCCGAAGAAGAAAAGGTGAACCTTTTTCGTACTTAGTCAGGGAGGTCCGAAAAATGTTAAATTACCACCTACCCAATGCTCCTTCCAGAACAACATAAATAGATTGAGTTTTACGAGTGTGAAGGAAAGCAAGATCACTCGGAAAGATCCATTTGGTTACGAGAAATGGGGCTTACAATAATAAACTTGTCGCTTTGTTCTTTAGTGTTTAACGAGCATGACAAAGACACAAAGTACACTCAGAATCTTTTTCATGTTTGGGTCCAGAGCACGAAAAAGAGAAAACTAAGCTCAAATCGAGCGTTCCTTTTCCGTAAATTTAGCCCCTCAGGTCCGGAAAAGTGATAAACCTATACTTGAGAATACTCTTCTCAATTCAAAAGAAAAGAGAGTGATCCTTTCTCGTATTATTCCGCATGGTCCGAGAAAGAGATAACCTACCACCAATGTGGATGCCCGTTCACATATTCTTAACGAGCTTGAACGGACAAGATAACTTGACAGTCAAGTCTGTTTTGAAAGAGTCAGACTTGGGCCTAAAGAAACTCTATAAGGACGGGGAGTCCTATAAAGGGATAGCTTGTAAAAAGAGGTTTCGAAGAAGCTCTATTTGGCGTGAAAAATAGCTAAGAGGACACCCCCGGACCTGAAACAGTGGCGGCATGAGCAACAAAGGATGACAAAGGCATATAAAGATGATACTCATGGAATAAGGGCCCTAGCCATGGAAGAACAATGGTAGAGACAAGGGACTAATGGCTTAGAATACCATAGTCCGTGGAAAAATGTTAAATACTAAGGTTAATTTGGAGTGATAAGATGCCAACATGTGTTGGAAATAGTGAAACCACCCTATTAGAGCAACAACATTTTGTAAAAGTTGATAAACCTGTTCCAGGGGACAAAAGTATGGCATTAGTTAATTAGCATTTCAAACTATAGGATAAAAACCCACTTTTTGAAATATTATTTCTATAAATAGAATGCAAATTAAAACATTTCATACCATTTGAACTTTTTGAACCATAAAGAGCAAGAATACCCTCTACCTTTGATCGATCGCCGAGGACAATTGGATCGTCAGAATCAGGAACCGTCACCTTCAAGTAACTCTACACCCTAAGCCCTTTAATTTGATCCAAGCAAATTTTAAAATTAATGGTGAATTCATTATTTATGAGCAGCCCAAAACTACCACAGTGCGCATTCGCGGGTTGCTGCATAGGAGATTCACGAATGCGTGTTTCATTCGCGGGTTGTCCAACTGGACAGTCGCGAATGATTTGCAACCTGTCTAAAGGGATAGTCGCGAATGCTGCGCAAAGGGGCAAAGCTTTAAAAATGTACAAATTTTTTCAATTTTGATTATAAAATACTGAATCCAAATTCTTTGTATTTGCCAGGAAAACATGGTTCTGGAGTGGAGAGAGAGAGAGCATGAAGCAATGGATCATGCGGCAATCCAAAGCTTACCCACCATACAAGCCTTGAGGACTTGTGGTTTGCTGAAGTTCTTTTGTACCTCGCCCATGCGGGCCAATGTCTGCATATTGGAATTCTTGGTCAATTACTGGGACCATGAGTTGGGTATGTTCAATCTTCAGGGTGAGACCTTAGAGCTTACCGTGGAAAATATCTACTTCATTACCGGGTTATCACAACGGGGGGCACCTGTGAACTTGGAGGGCACTGGCAAGGGCGGGGACCCCTTGAGTGTCCAAAACTATGTTGACATGTTCTGCATACCAGGTACTCAGAAGAAAGGGAGCAGTGTTCTCATTGCAGACATACAGGATTTCACTCTGCAGGTATTGGCCAGTACTATTGTGAGACTTACAGGGTCCTCAGGGTTACATATGGCCACCAGGAATCAAATGAGGGTGGCAGTTGATTGCTTTAGAGGCGCTCTCTATGACTGGTGCTCAGGAATTACCCCCATCATGAAGAGGCAATTATCTGACTGCAAGAGGGGAAGACGCAAGAATTTCGGTTATGCGAGTATACTAGTAGCGTTCTTCTTCTTCGAGAGTGCCAGCTATGAGCCCTGCTATACCACTACAAGTTAGACATCCACGTCAGCCGAGGAGGAGATGTAGTACAGAGTGTGTATGATGATGACTTCTACACATGGTGGGAATGACAGCTGCTAGCATTGGACCAGTTTCCATATGCCGAGATGGACTTTTGAGGTGATCCCGATCTCATTCTCCCTCCAGGAGCAATATGGGGCGATATGGGTAAGTAATTTTTTAATTTTTTTATCATTATCAAATTTTTATGAAAATTTTCAAATGATGGTGATATACATATGTACAAGTCTTAATTCAATTTATGTGTCAAAATGCAGATATTGGACCAGTCCGCCCTGAAGGGTACCCCCGCATGTTCGTGCGTCCAGTTGTAGGAGGAGACCCAGGATTGGTCAGGGTACTCGAGGGGAAGCTGGCTAGGCTAACCCAACGAGTTCCCACTATACGGATCGAGCATATCCCTGCGGCCATGCAGGAATTTGTAGTTGGGGTTCCACCAGTTTGGCTACGTCTTTTCAGACGAGTAGCTAGAGCAGTACTTGTATACAGAGATGCGGTCAAGGCTGGCAAAGCCGAGGAGGCTGAGGAAGCCAGGGTACATAGAGATCATGGGGACCAATGTGGTCCTAGTGGTTAGGGAGGCTAGGCTTAGTTCTAGGGAATTTTGATGGATGATGATCCATATTTTTGTATATTTTGGGATCTACGGATCAGACTCGATCTATCTACAAACAGATTATTTGTACATACATATATATATGATGTTGGTTGTCGGCTTATTTACAAGTGTTTTTTATGTGTTTGCTGTAAATTTTTATGGAATGTGTGTGAGATGCCAATCCAAAATATAATTAGCATATGCATCAGTCAATGAATTTTGGTTTCGTGGAATATGATTGAAAGTAATAACTTCAAAATGTCTTTCCAGTAAACGAATTTGCATAAACTGACGTAACAAGATAGGATTTCGTACATGATAAGCTCTATTGAGCTGGGAAACTACCAACTGAGAATCCAAATGGACTTATTTCGAGTTTTCACTTATTGCTACAGGTTCAAATGAATCTTCTGTGTCTAATCTCCGCCTTTGAGGTAAAGGTGGAGGCTCCAATGCAGTGATAGGAGGAAGGTTTCTCAACCTTCTAGACCTTCTAACAGGTTGGTCCTCCAGAATTAAAAACTTGACTAATCACACCCTAAGGCCAACTAAACACAAGCAAATCCACAGAGCATACACTAAAAAATTCATAGAGTCTCAAGCAATTAAACCAGGGTAAAAGATATGCTTTCCCGAAGAAAGTTGATGAACGATTACTTAGCGTCCTTGAGGTGGTTCTTAGGCACAAGCGGAGGAATCACCCACCGCCCTCCTACACTTTCCACAAGGGTTACCTTCCAAGCCCGTTCAAGGTGAACCAGAAATAACCTTCCGGTTTACCTAGGTATGAACCCTAAAAGACAAGAGACTAAAGGCTACCTTGACAATACCAACAGTCTGGGGGGATAGTCGTTAGCCGAACTCGTACGCATGGGCAGGGTAGCTGAGCCCGAAACTCTATCTAGGATAGAATCCCCAGATGCGTAAAATTCCTGGGTTACGTTTTGACAAGGATTTGGAGGGCTATCTCCTCTGTCCAAGCCTCCACGCGGCCTAGTGCTTAACTCCCGTTTGAGAGGAGCTTCCCAGATACAGTGATAGAATCAAGGATTTACCTAACGAAAAGTCCACTACGTCTGAGTTTATAACTTGTGGGAAGTTTAAACTTCCTAGCCCACAAGTCTAGCCTAAGCTAGTAGGTGAAAGGCCCCTAAAAATAAAACTTACTAGTAAATTTTAATTTATGCGTTTATTTTAGAGGGATATTTCTTACTCAAGAGGAAATGGAAGTGATATACTGTATGGTGTTTTGACTCAACAAGAAATAAATGAAAGTAAAGGTGCATTCAAAGCAAACTACTACTATAAAATAAACTTCTTTTCATTTTTTAAATATGTATTGATGAACTGAAAGCAATGATAAGAGAAACTAAGCCTATATTTTGTATTTTTTGAGATAATATTTTTAAAATGAAACAAACACTACTTATGCAAAAATCACAATGCAAAAGATTAACTATGTTTTCTTTTCACGTTTAAAAATGCTCAAAAAGCTACTATGCATCTACAATGCACTCTACTTGAGTAAACTTGGAACTTATAAACTGTAAAGGAGCAACAAACTGAGGCAAACAGGCAAACTGAAGCAGCAAACAACCAATAAAGGAAGGCTAGGAAACCTAGCTTGGGTGCAAACAATGACGAAAAATCACTGAAGACTTTAAAAAAGGGCAAGTGACAACCAGCCACTATCAAATGACAGACTGGAAAACAAAGTCCAAGACCCTGATCACTGATCTGGACCACAACACTTTAACCTAGTACCCAAACAGGCCAAAAATTTTAGAAAGCAAACAGTAAATAAACCAAGTAAAGGAGACTCAAGGGCTTTCGAAAAAGATATAAGTATGATCACCCAGGGTATTCAAACAAACTGCCCAGCACTCATAAAGAAAATCCACTCAGAAAGCAGAGATCATAACAAGAAAAGAACAAGCAAACTTTACTTCAAAATCCCAACTTCCAGGAGTATTCGCGACTGTCACTTGGCGCAACTCGCGAATGATTCGTGACTGTCTAGAAAGACAACCCACAAATGCACAGTAGTATTCGTGACTGTCTATAAAGACAACCCGCGAATGCGTGTGAAATTTTTCTCAAAAACAAAGAAAAAATCAAAGGACTTTCAAAAGCTGAGTCAAGTGAAAACCAGGGCATAAAATCACACACAGATTTCCAAGCAAAGACTGGTCAGGAACAGAAAAACCTACAGCAGTCTAAGGCTTCCCCAACGGAGTCACAAATTTTGTTGTACGGAATAATACACCTAATAACCGAAGGTCGGGGTTACCAACATACTCAATTACTTGCAAACAATTGACTCTTAAAGTACAGAATAGGAAATAGGAGGGTTAGAAGGACTTACTTGTTAAACGAAGTTCGATCCTTGCTATTCTCTTCCTCTCTGTTCCACTTCCAGAATCTTCAGGATTGCTCCTCTTTCACCTGTCAAGACACACTCTTCCAGATACAAGATGATTCATGTACATATAAGCAGGTTAGATAAAACATATATCATACTGAAATATAAACATTCATCCAATCACAAGACATGAAACACATATGGAAGAAGTAATCTCTTTATTATCAATAATAGAAAGAGTTAAGGTTACAACCCAGCGTCTGAGACAAGGACTCCTCTGCAACCAAAGGATTCTGAGTTCAACTGCTCCAAAGACCTGTATAAACTCCACCAGCATAAATTTTCTCTCCAAGTGTAAGTAACCCACACCCTCCCCAAGGCTTGTATTTATATGGGTGAAATAAGGCAGTTCTTGAAGGTTCGGGAAGTTGTGGTAGTTGAGGAAATTAAGTTAAATGACTTAACTAATATCCAATCAACAAAATTTTTTATGCTTTAATGTTTGAGACATATACATGAGTATGCAGTAGAGCAACACACGAGTGATTCGCGGCTTAGTATAAGAGAAACCCACGAATACAAGGATGCGCGACTTGTAACAACCGAGACTCGCGAATGATGCACGAGTTGTATAATATGAAAGTCACGAATACATATCAACATGGTTAAATGACAAAGTAACTAGGTGGATGGTGAAAGAATGTATTTCATGATAAACCATGCTATAGTATTCTGGGAAACCCTCTATCCATAAGTGTCCTTTTGTGTGCCAACATGAGGGATGTCGGCACTCGGACGGAGAGGTGCCACTCAGGTGTATAACAATTATCTCTACCACTATCGCCACGTCGATGATCAGATGAATGTGTACTATACAATAAGCTTGAGTCCCGAGGTGAAGTCAATAATCTTCGATTTTCATTTCGGACACCAACTCCCAAAGAATGTGATGACCTCCTATGCTTCTATCTCAAAGGCTGCTCTCTTTCCACTGGATATGATATCTACAAGTTTACACAAATATCAATTTCTACATGTTAATTAATCAACTTCAAAGAGATAGCTACTATTAAAACTAAGCTTTCAATGTAATATAAATAGAAAAACATTTTGACCTCGGCACATGCCATAAACTTGTTTTGGTTCAGAGGCCAAATTTTGAAACGTAGAGTAATTTGAAGCCAAACATGTTGATCCATTAAATAATTTTGCAAGTCGAGAGGTGGAAAATGCGGGGAGATAGTGTGTAAGGCCTAAATATCCAGGCATGAAGTTCGAGAGTTGTAATGCCTCAATCACTAAGGGCCTAACCTTCTACATGTTAATTAATCAACTTCAAAGACCTAGAAACTATAAAAACTAATATTTCAATAAGGACCTAGATTTATTCAACTGAAATTATATCGTAGGTGAATCAGCTAGCTCATCCCTGAATCTCATAGGGAGAAAGTATTTCTAGATTATTCTACATCATAGTCTCAATCGAACTGACATAATCTCGTAATAGATATCTGGCATTCCTTGCCTTCTCTTCGTTTCTCAGCTTTAAATACTTCCACTTCCCTTCTTCTGGGATCTGGAGTGTTTACAATGAATGATATATCCTAGTGCCTCTGGTTGTATAAAGCAATGAAGAGTAAGGGTAGTGAATCAACTGACAGCTATCAATCAGCTTTTGTGATTTCATGGATTTATCACATCAAATGGCAAGGACATATAGATTTCAACTTGGACTAAGGCAAGCGTCTAGGGACTGACTACATACACCTATGGATTCCCCCCATTAGTCCAGCCTATCCCTATCATTTTACGTTACACTTCTGGTTGTTTTGGTCTCCATCCCCATAAGAAGATAAAGCAATTATTTCTTTAAACTTGCCTTTATCTATCTAACCTTTTATCTCTATGTTTCGAAAAAGCATGAAATGGCAATGGAACTTAATGCAATGCATCATGGACTAAGATAGTCATAAGTTGCCATGGGACTTATACTTCGGCTAGTAGTTGTATGGACTAAAGCAAGTAGTAGAGCTTATGGACAAAACTATATAGTTATTACAATACAGCTGAAGTTGTAACTCAGGCAAGAAGTAAAATGAAAAGGTTTTGAAATCCTGTCCCCTACCAACGAAAAAACATACAAAAATAAATTGTTTACTTAAGGACTTGATCAGCTCTGTCCATTTGGACATAGGTGATCAACTCTGTCCATTTGGATAGAGCTGCAACCTGTGCAGTCTTAAAAGTCATTTAGAGATGCTACATACTGCAGCTGCATTAACGCACTACTACATTTTGACCAAAAATCCGACGGCTATCATGTCGGATTTTCGACACTGCTCTGTCGCATGAACGACACTTTGATTTTTTTTTAACTGTCGGAAACTTGTCGTCGGTCATCTGACACCTAGGTAACCGTCGCTTAAGCGACACATAGGTAACCGTCGCTTAAATTGACAGTGTCGGTTAAGCGACGAAAATTATTCGACAATACTGAATTTTTTTGATGAAAAAACTCTTCAGTCTGTCGAATAAGCGACAGAAGCTGCGTCGGATAAGCGACGGATGTCAACTGGGGCTGTCGTATAAGCGACGGGATATTCCATCTGGTATACGACGGATATGGACTATAACCGTTGGTAAAGTGACATTAGGAGACGTCGATTAAGCGACAGATAGAAACCATACATGTTGGAAAAGCGACAGTGAAAAACGTCGATTGAGCGACGGATAGAAACCATACATGTCGGAAAAGCGACATTAGGAAACGTCGAATAAGCGACAGATAGAAACCATACCTGTCGGAAAAGAGACATTAGGAGACGTCGATTAAGCGACGGATAGGGGAATAGAGCGTCGATGAAGCGACACGTACAAGAGACAATTAACCATTAACCATCGCTTAAGAGACAATTAGAACCGTCGCTTAAGCGACGCTTGTTAAAAAAATTTAAAAAAAAAATAAAATTCACTAGTATATGTCACTGCCATTCAACTCAATGGTTGACTATCCACACTACCAAGGTTTGGCTGCCTCCAATATATTTCCAACCAGTCCAGTACAATTCCAACCAGCTTCATGGAGGACGTGTTTGGGAAATGCCTTGCTAAGACAATCCGTGAACCTTAATAACGTTTTGGCTTGCCTCCAGTACATTTCCATATGCAACTTAGAATTATCTCCAACTTCATCATTGTGTAAATTAAAGTTGTTTGCAATAATTGTCACTCTCCAAGTTCACTATATTATCTCTTAACTCTAATTCATTTACATTTTGAATCGATTCATTCTAAAGGTGTATAGTGATTGATTCCTTCTCCTAAATGGTTCTATAGTTTAGTAGTTTTTTTTTCGCTACAAAGCATTTTACTTTGGGAAAATGTTACTGGGTGACCTTTTTCGAAGAAGTTCTTGTGATAGAAAGCTATATAATTATAGTCTAACACTTGTGACCAATGCCAATCCTCATACTCCAACATCATTTCTTCTAGGCTATCCTTTACTCAAATAAACATCGATATAGATTCAAACAATGATCGAGGCTAGCTTAACCATGTTCTCAAGGCCCAAGGTTATACACTTTCTAAGAGTATCATTGCATGGTAGAATTTTATTGCAAATTTCTTGGTAATTTTACTTATA
>LPNX010953932.1:5716-14678 GCA_001517045.1 Pseudotsuga menziesii
AGAATAATTAAAAAATTTACACTTTATTGTAAATATATATTTGAAAAAAATTCCTTTGAAATGTAACTTATAGGTCCATTTCCTTTTTATTATTATTTAATCATTATCAATTATCCACCCATAAAAAATTTTAAACTAAAACAACTTTATTTGGATTAGCTTATTGTTGAGTGGGGTTTTATGATGTAATGGTTGATCCCTTTATTATAACATGTTAAGTATACTTTAATTAGAAAATATATAAATAAATAAATATTTATAAATAAATTGAGATTTAAGTTTAAATTTTTATGTAATATAAAAAAATTTTAGTAAACAAAATAATAAATTTGATTTATTAAACTATATAAATATATAATTTAATATATAAAATAAATTGAGTTAACAAATAACAAGTTTGATTTATTAGACTATACAAATATATAATTACTAGAAATTGTAGATTAAAAATTGAAAAAATTTGAAATGTATTTAATTTTTTTTTATGATTTACAAATCGCGTACGCGTTTTATAACTACATATCGCGAGCGCGTTTTGTAGTTATATAACGCGTACGCGATATGGCTTCCTATCCTACATGTCCCATGACATGTCAGGCTCGGGTTGAACCATACCAAGTGCTATGTCAGGCTCGGGTTGATGTATTTTTTGGTAACGTGATCTTGTTTTTGAAAACTAGGATTGCATCTTAAAGGTCCCTCATCTTCTTGCACTGACCCAATAACGTTACAAGATATCCCCATACTGGGCTGTAGAGCGCCCCTCACTGCAATTAACATGAATGAGAGAAAGTTTAAGCAACAAAAAATTTCAACCATACATTTCAAAACAAAATGCCTTATCTTGAGGAATTTGGGACTTTAGAAAGCCCTCAACCAAATGTATTTAAGCAATTTGAGAATTCCATAAATTGTTATAGCTATAATTCTTTACATACTAACCTAATAACTTTACATACTAACCTAATAACATAACAAAATGGTACATAATATAACAAGAAAGAGAGTAAGTGAAACCTTAAACTAGTAGGTTGTCTTTCACATCTTACAACAATGGATCACTAAAACCTTCATATCGAATTAATGTAATCGGATACACCATTTCCATTTCCATTTGGATGGAATTAGAGAAATCCCCTACATTGGAGTGATGCACATGAGCAAGCTCTTGGAGAAGAGAATGATGAAATTCATTGTCCAAATCTAACTAAGCCAATTCCCCCCTTACATGTCAACATTGCTCTCCAATCAACGTTAGTGTTGTTCATCTAGCTTCATCTAGTAGCTGATATGCTCCAACATATACTCAATACTTTCCAATTTCCTCTAGACTCAACGCAACAACTTTCTTATTCCAAGAATCCCCCCCACAACACAATCAATTTCTAAACTACTTCCTTATCAATTTCTAAACTACTTCCTTACAGGGAAAATTTTAAGGATCCATACTTATTTAAAAGCATATAAACCTTGGTGTATCTTATCAATTCATAAAATGTCAACTATAAAACATTTGGTGATATATTCTAAAAATATTTCAAATTCTAATGATGCTAAAACACAATTCAAGCATTTAGAACCGACTAGATCTACCTCCTCTGTGGTGGTTCATCGTTCTTCACCAAGACACCTTTGTTGAGTTGTATGGCATCATTGGCAAGTTTATTAGCTAAACTATTATTTTTCCTTCGTATATGCCAGAAGGAATACACCTTGACATTTTGAAGATTGCAAGATATATAAAAAATGTTATTTTGAATCGAATGGTATTCATTGATACGATTGCGGACATGTTGGATAACATGAAAGGAGTTCTAAAATATCACAATCTAAAATATCTCCAAAGAAAAAACCAGAGATCTAAACTAAGATATAAAGGATAAGCATTTTCATAATTATTAGGTCCCCAACATTTTGATACGGTGCCAGGGAAATATCGTTGTCAATAGTGCAAAATCAATGCATGTGGTAAGCTTTAAACATTGGAGGAAATTGATGGTATTATCATGGGTTAAAATAAAAAAATTTCTTGCATATGATTAATTGTTGAAGCATTGAGGAAAGATTTAGTTGGTGTGCC
Source organism: Pseudotsuga menziesii (assembly GCA_001517045.1). Taxonomy (NCBI): domain Eukaryota; kingdom Viridiplantae; phylum Streptophyta; class Pinopsida; order Pinales; family Pinaceae; genus Pseudotsuga; species Pseudotsuga menziesii. The sequence continues at coordinate 7,797 of LPNX010953932.1, forward strand.
ACACTCCTCGAAAGCGTGTTGATGTCGGTGTCCTTAAAGGGGAGAGTGGTTGGTGTCTTATGTAACTGCTCATCCTCATCTGCATTGGTGTGAAGCAACAGGAAGGCCTCCATCCTTGCATTTGTATTCTGGTGTTTGTATGTGCCTGCTTGATGTAGGTTCAAACCACAACATACCAATAAAGGCCCAAGGTACCATCCCGACAGTATTTTATCCCCATCGGTAGCACCTATAGAGTAGATGTGGTCTCACCCAAGATACCTATGTAAGCTACAGGAACCAAGTTTCCACAGTGGTGAAGGGGATCTTCATCATACCAAACATCGACACAATGACATATGACAGATTAAGAACTACGACAGTTAACCATAAATTGTTCACGACAGTTAACCATAAATTGTTCACGACATTAACCATATTCATTAAGTTAGCTAGTGCTATGTCAATTCATACACTTATCCATATATATTCATCATGCATGGAAAAATAACAGTAAACATCACACAAATACATCATACACAATCGACACAAGGAGTTTAACGTGGAAACCCAATCGAGAGAAAACCACAAAAGCACTCATTTATTGAAAGAGTTGATTCTCGAACACTTCTAATCTGCATAGTAAGCCTGTAGACATTTCCCAAAACCCCATTACATCATATCTACACACACAACCTGGAAATCGAATCCATACATGAAACTCTTGAAAAACAACAATACATAGTCTTTGATGGATACAACATTTAGCTTTTCTCATAGACTTTGCTCACTTTTTCTAACCCCCAAAATCTCAATTCCTTATAAGTGTATAGGGTCTACTATTTGATTTATATCTTGTTCCCACTTCTCAATAATTGGATAAAACTAAATAACTAACCAACCTTTTGGTTGGACCTCATCAAAATGGTTACTCTTCCTTGAATTTTGCCCAAAATTTTGGAGTTGACCGCTTCCTCAACCACTCTATCGCAGCCTCGTTCACACTTTGACCAAGGTTCAAAAACGGGTACCAAAATTGTCCAAAAACTTACCCAGGGCCAACAGGCCCCCAAGACTCACATGTCGCTCGGCCTGAGCCACTTCAGATGGAAAGCTCGAGTGTGGTCAACTTGGACTGAAATTCATGGAATTTCTTCATATTCTTTACCTGTCACTAAACATCTACTTTAATTTTTGAAACATCTTTAACAAATTCAAAACTAATATATTATGAAGCATGTGACCCCAAAGCATCTAAATCTTGCTTTACTTCTATATAGACTGGACCAATGATTGCAGTTACCTACTTTGCATTTGCTTGAAGCTCTGTGACATTATTTTCTCACCTTTGTTGTTGTGGATGGATTTTATTAACCTGTTTCTTTAATACCTTATTCTTGACAACCTTGCTCATCTTTTCGACTGGCAGCGGAGTCTTTAAGGAACTATGCCAAATAGCCAAACTTTGTTCCACTACATTAATTTTCTTCATGATATCCTGTGGCTCAGCATCGTCCAATATCCCCCCCCATTCCTAGGAGACCTCCACATGCACCCTATTACAATAGGATTTGGTTTTTTGAATTTCTTGAACTTCTTTTGCAACCTACTTTTGTCGATGTTAGAATACTCCAGGAGGTGTACTAGGAACTAGCTTAGCTTCCAATTCCACAATATTTTTCTGGAATTCATTGATGACTTCCCCTAGATTGATGACTCAAACCTCATAAATCATTTATGGTATGGCCCCTATCTTTGGAATGTATCGATTGGAAACATCAATGTATTTCTCCAGTTGCTTCATATCCTATTGCAATTGTTCCATTTTCTTGTCTTGATCTACTAACTTGGTTTCTAGGGAAGTCAGTATGTTCTTCAACTTCTTCAGCTAATCATAGAGCGAGTGCTCATGCGCCTTGATTTCCTCAAATTCCATTTTTTGAATGTTATGCAATATAAACATGGGTAGCATAGACATGTCCAAATTGATATAGGCAAAATCCAAAATGGTAGTATTCATCTTTTCAATTCCTAGATTGTGTGCTTTAGGAACTACCTGAACTTTACGCTCCTGCCTTGATGTTGTTATCTTAGATGATTGATCATCAGAAGGGCCATATGCTTTCGACATTAACTCTTTCATAATGATCATGAACCATACTTCTTTCATAACCTTACAAATGACCTAAAGTAGGTCAGAGACTTCCTTGAAGAGCTCAGTGTTCCGTTCATTAGTTTTTTGTCGATCCTCTTTTGTGACTTTAGCCATCTTATCTACTAGGAGGTTGTAGTCATCATCAGTCATCCCACCAAGAGTAGTATCTTTGAATTTTTTTTTGTTTCTTACATGATTTCTTTTGCAACTCCCTAGCTTTGTGTTTATCCCCCAAATCAGGATCTATGGGAGTAGCACTTGACTCTTAGTCACTATCATGGTGTGAGCTAAGTGGGTTTTCTTCATCATGTTGACCACCTCACTAATTTCTAGAAGTTCCCTCTTGTTTTGGTTCCATATCGGAAGATAACTAGTCATCTGTGACAGGTTCCTTCCACTGCTCTAGACATTCATAGACAATAGCATATAGCTATTCCTCATATATATGAATTTAATTGTTAGCACTTGGTTTTGGGGGTCTCACATCGTGTGAATATAGATATGATGAGGTCCCACAGTAAATTTGGTGATATTTTTGTAATATTGCACAGTAGAAGCTTCCAATCTAGGAATCTTCTGAATATGATGTCTTAGAGAATTAACATGCATATATAATTCAACATCATTATCCATTTGCCTCCATTTTGTATAAAAAAACACAAGTTCTTATATATGTCCCCTTCACAAGGTACATTCATATCCATTCCTTGGTAATTCAATGACTTTTCTGATGCAATGAAATCAAAAGAAACAACCAAGAATAGGTAAAGGGGTTACCTTTCTCTTGGGCATCCACAACATAAGTCAATAATCCATTCAACATGAATGTTTCCCAATTCATTTGAACACCTACAACACATTGTTATGCTACAACAATGGTACCGGTAGTGCACTGATTTGGTCCCATCTTCCTTATATATTTAATGGACAGTGACTTTGCTGCAAATTGAACAACTTGTTCATTAATGGAGGAAATGTCGAAGCCTTGCTTATCTCTAGCCAGTCAATAGTTCTCTTTCATCCAAATTGCCAAGTTATTATCTTGCTCCTTTCCAACAAACTATTATGTCGAGTTGACCCCAGCCTTTGGAAATCCAGTAATGTTATCAATAAGGTCAACATAAATATAAAATTTGGTGTCTAACTATATACACCCACCATGAAATCAAGCCAACAATTGCTTAACGCAAGTGTTGACCTCTACAGTTCGACCAAAATGAGGTATATGTAGTAGTGACAAAATACCAAGCCTTTCCAACCCACAAGCTCACTCCATAAGGACCATCTCAATTGGACCACCTTCCAAAATTTGTACCTTCTCCATATATTGATCTTGCTTGAATTCAAGGTATTTCCTTAATTCATGGTCACAAAATGACATCTTATTGAGATTAGCCAAATTTTTTCTTGTCGCCTTGACACTTTTTGGAACAACATTCTCCACTAAGTTATATTTGGAATTCTTCTTAAATAACACATGAGATGCATCATCCTTCCTTGGTGGCCTATAAACCAGTAGCATTGTCATGGACCCTCAACCATAAGCCTCAACAACATGGGTTGCTTTAGATCTTGTTTCTGGGTTGGCTACTCGGCCCCCAATATGTTTCCTCTTTGGTGGATTGACAAGAATAGGAATGGAAACAAATTTTGGATGTTCTTCAATGGTTGGAATGGTGGGAGGGGTCTCAATAGCATATTCCCGAACAATACTAGTGCTGGATACATTAATCTTCATATCAGTAAATCATAATTTCACAAAGTTCATCTCTGGAAACTGTTAGAGCTCTAGCTTGCTCAATGCACTTTGAACAATTGACACTCTAAGTTTGGACGGTAGCCCAACTTCCCTTTTTGAATTGATTGACACATGCAACTATCCTATCCAGTAACGGGTTTAGTTAATATGACTACATCTTGTAATGATTATGAGGGTGACTCCCAATCCATTCACATGCTTAATGATCATTTTTCAATTATTTATGACAAGTTTCCACTATCACTACCACTATGTTTGCCATAAAAGCTATTATTTGATTAGCATTAGTTATTGAGTTGATAGGCCATCTTTACTGGAAGTGCCAACTATGACACAAGACTAACTCTGATAGATGACAGACCATACTTCGATATTGTACAAGTACATCGACTAACTATATACACCATTGTGACACAAGACACTTCGACTTAACTAAATAACTTTGACAATACCCCCTTTTTTTAATAGACTCAATTGAGGCAAATGCAGCTATCCTTATAAGGTTTTATCCAACTCCAATTCACTAACCCTTGTAGGGGTGTCCCATCTAAATTTTGAAAATGAACCATGACCCCCTCTGCAGTAAAAGTGACAAGATATGGACCCAACCAATGTGTTCAAAGCTTACCTAGATGCTTCAAAAACTTGTTGTCGTAGAGGAGGACCATATCCCCACATTTTAATTGCTTCTTTTAAATATGTTGATCATGCCAAGATTTTTGTCTCTCTTTTTCTATGCGTCGATGATATGCTGCAATGAACTGGACTTCTTCTAGCTTCAATAACTCTGACATCCTTTCCTCAATAGCACTAGTATCAAACATACCTATGATAACAACTGCCCTTAAACTGGGCACAATATATTCCATGGGCATGAAAACCTCTTGTCCATAAACTAGTATGAATGCTATCTACCCAATTCACTTCTTACATGTTGTTCGATAAGCCCATAATACTGCAGGGATTTTGAGATCCAATCACCATGGTTCAGATTACATACCTTGGTTAGCACGTTCTCTAGGATTTTGTTAAAGGATTTGATAGTGCAATTTTCCTGTGGATGATAAGGTGTAGTTTTCCTATGTTGAATGTGGAATGCCTCTATCATTCCTCTATAATTTTATTAACAAAGTGATTACCCTAGTCACTTAATAGTACTCTTGGACATCCAAACCTGGTTACCACATTGTCTAACAAAAATCTTGCAACAATCACAGCCGTAAAATATTTTATAGGAGTTGCCACAAACCATCAAGTCAATTAATCCATAATGGTAATGATATATCTAGCACCTTCTCTTTTACAGGGTGGGTTGATGGGTCACACAAAATAAACAACCCACTTACCAAAGGCTTTCATTATTACGTGTGCTACTAAGGGCATCTCAACTTGTCGTGATGGTTTTCCATTTCTTTGACACACGTCGCAACTCTTATAGTATTTGAATGCATCTCAATGCAATGTATGCCACTACAATCCATCCCCAGTATCTTCTATGCATTTTATTTCCCAACATAATGGTGTCTTGCCACCCCCTCATGAGCCTCAACTTATACTAGTGGTCACTCATGTTCTGAGACACAATGACGCAAGATTTCATCAGGTCCCATTTTGTATAATTGTCCTACTATCAAGTAGAAATATGCATGCTTAAGAACCAATTGCTACTTTTTCACTGTGGTATACCCTTTTGGTGCACATCCTGTAGTCAATAAATGTACAATGTCTTCATAATAGTCATCGACCACTTTAACTACAGAAAGTTGTGCATCTGGTAAATTATCATCCAAGTTGATCGATTCTTCCCTTATGTCTAACCACAACAAGTGATTAGGTCCAAAATTCACCACAATATCAAAATCAAACTATTGGAAGAGAAGAAGCCATCGACATATATCCCCCCCAACATTGTTTTATTGACCAAATATTTCAGAACAAAATGGTCTATGAACATCTTAAAATGGCCACCTAGTAAATAATGTTTGAACTTCAGCAATGCATAAACCATGGTAAGTCCTTCCCTCTCATTCGTTGTATAATTTTTTTCTACAGTTGAAATTTTCCTCTTGGAAAACACAATTGGATTATTGATAGGCCCTTCACTTGGTTTTGCTAACACTGCACCAAGAGCAACAGATGAAGCATCCACATGAACATGAAACTCTTGCTTCCAATCAGGAAAGACCAGGATGGGATCAAAGACCATTTTTTCCTTGAGTGTTTCAAGGATCTTCTGACATTCTTCATTCCACTTGAACTTTACATCCTTCTTTAATAACTTTTCCATTGGGGCTATGATTTATGCATAACCTCGTATAAACTTGTGATAATAACTAATATGCCCCTATGTTGTTCTCAACTTATTGACCAATGTAGGTGACGGAAAGTCGACAATGATAGAAATCTTCGATGGATCAATCAATATGCCTTCCTTGCAAACAACAAGGACCAACAAAATTCCAAAGGATGCACAAAATATGCATTTTTTCAAGTTTATAAATTAGAAATAGTTTGCAACACTCTAACATCATTTGAAGACTCTCAATATGATTCTTAATTAGTCCATGGACAGTCCAATCATTGAAATAAACTTCTAGAAATTTGTGAATAAATTATTTAAATGCAACAACCATGTCCTAGAAAATATAGTAGGATCATTCTTAAGGCTAAAACACATTATCGTGTATCAAAAGCATCCCCAATCAGTTGCAAAGATAGTCTTGTGTCGATCTTCTTTCGTGATCTGAATTTGATGGTAACCAAAAATCCATCAGTGGAAGAATATACCTCTTATCTTATGACACTCTCCAAGACTTCATCCATAAAAGGTGTGGGGAAAGGATCATGTAGGTAAGGGTCATTCAGCTTCCGCAAGTCAAACAAAAATACGGACTGTAGAAATTCAGGCCTGCAGTAGATTAATTTCACTCACAACAATTAACAATTGATCATGCAAATTATCAACAATGGAGACTGAATATGGAGCTGT
>LPNX010953932.1:15015-27473 GCA_001517045.1 Pseudotsuga menziesii
TAAAGCACTCCATGAGTCAATAATGGCAAGTTTGGCCTCTATGGATAGGCAATTGACAACTTGCACATGGTGGGACTCATGGACTAGGCAAATAAGACAAAATAAATGAAATAATGTCTAAGTGGGTAAATACTATGGGTTGAATATTCTAACACGGACTTCCCTATTTTTCTTATCCTAAATGACCATAGGACTAACATGTTATGATTCCTCAACAGGTTCAATAATTCCAACAGCTAGCATCCTGTTGAGCTCTGCTTTGACCTTTTATTTATACCTCAAATTCAATCGATAAGGTCTTTGCTTAATAGGATTAGCATCGGGTTTTAATGGAGTCTTCATCTAGCTGAAATATCCTACAATTCCCTTCATCTCATATAATTTTGTTAAGAACGTATCTTGAAACTCATTCAACAAGCCAAAATTTTCTCGATAGTTTCATCATCCCAATAATTTCCAATATTTGAAAACTTTATATTTTCAGGGAACTAATATTTACCTTCTTAATATTTAGTAGCTTCAATAACTTATCATAGGATATACCCACTCCTTGTAGTGTTTAGCTTCCTTCAAATCCTGGGATGTGAATGTCACATGGATCATCATCCTTAGGTTCTCCTAAAATATTATATAACTCCATCAAATTTTGGATTGTCACAGTCCACTATGGAAGACTCGATGCAGGTACATAAATTTCTTCAAAAATATTGGCCTTGATCACTTGAAGAGATGCGTTGATCGACATATTCTCATTAACATAGCTAAAAGTGTGCCTAAAGCTACTAAAAATCTCATCCCGGTCAACGGTTCCTTGCTGCAGTTCTAGTGATGTGTACCAATTCCTGGGTATCACATCCAATGTATGGATAAACATATGGACCCACTCTTGTTTAGGAAAAGTATTCCAAGTCACAGTACATGCATTGATATGGTTGACAGGGAATTTGGAACCTATGTGCTTCTCTCCATTGTAAGGAACTCTATCGCCAAATCGAATCTCTAAAAACCTTCAACATTGCAGCCAAACTGAAATATATTATTTATGCATGACCCATCATCTTATGGTGTAGCCTTCATAGACACATCTAAAGTGAGCAGTCATTGTTGTTCTGGTACCTTTACTTCAATTTCAAGAATAAATTCACCTAGGTTAGGTAATCCTTCATAAGTAGGAAAATATTATACCTCAGTTCCAACCCATCTTAAATAATTTGTAATTCGATCACATTTCCACATGGAGACTTCATGAATATGGTTATGCAAATATTCCAAGGATTCCCATGAATCAGAAGAATAAGAGATAACACTTTCCTAGTATAACATACCATCAACTATCAGTTTTATATAATCATCCAATGTAGAAGAGATGTTGTAAATATTATATAGACCCCCTTCATGATACTCACCATGCACTGGTTCAACATATTGTTGTCCTTCTAGTGGATCCAATGGAGCAACTACCCAGATATTTGGGTCTTCAAATGATAGAAACCTCTTTTTTAAGTTTACGATTGTCTGATTTTCAATGTCCCAGTTGATGCCCAATAGTTCCAATTATGGATTTGTATCGTCTACAATTTCAATTACCTAAAAGTATGCATAAGTGTGGAGTCCTTCCACTTCAAGAAGTACTTTTGGGAGACGACCAATGAGTAGAACCTTTAAGTGTTTTTCCAATCAAAACTGAATACGAAACCACACTAATTGGGGCTTCCCCATACTCTCCCATGTTTTCTTACTCAAAATGTTGAAATATAATGTAATGAAGTCCATATCGTAATCTCCAATATGAGCATTCATCTACAGTTCTTGTCCAAGATTCCCCCTTTAATGTATATGATTAACATTATTTTTTGTTGGGGATATTCTTCAGGTTCATCTATCAAAGCAGCTAGTTTTTCCAAAGCATCTTCATCTTTAATAAGGGCTAAGCAACTTTTCAAGAAACCTTTCAGAGCACTTACTTATCTTGTCAACTTATCTCCAACAGACCTATCGAACCTTGTTGGCATGTCATATATCAATCCTTCATCAAATACCGGAGGAACCTTTGAAGTCGAAGCACCATTATTTTTATCAATAAATTTAGTACGTGACTCAAAAAACACCCCTTTATCCTTATGTACACCGAACGACACCTGTCGTTGGTCGAATCTGTATGTCTTGGAAAGGAACCCCTCTATCTTCTTCTGTTGCATCTCCTCCCTTGGTGACAACTGTGATAGTATATGACTTTTCTCTGGATTCAGTCATAATGTTTTGTACATTTTGATTTGTATTCAAGATTTTATTCTGATTTTGATTTGTCTTTTCTTGCCATTTGGAGATGAGATATAAATAGTCTTCAATAGTATGATACATCACTTTGCAATATGAACATGTCGATGTTGCATTCATGCAATTTATATCATAGTGCCCTGGTGGCTGCAATTATTACAAATTAAATGATTTCAAACTCATCCAAGTTGTCCTCGTCCACAACCCTGAAATCCACCTCTTGGCTAGTTATTCTACATATTTTCTCTCTTAGCTTGAGCTTGTTGATCACCCTTCATTACATAAGTACTGAAAGTGCGGTCTTGGGGAAATTGATATGCATGGTAGTCTTTTTCACTGTGCTCAACAAATCGACAAGACTTACAATAAAGACTTGCGGGGGTCCTTACTATTTTTTGTAGATATAAGCATTTTTCTAAATGATGTCCTCTTGTTTGGAAAACTTTGCACCACGGCATACTTGATTGTTTGAGTGGGTTTGGTGCTCCAGAAATAATGAAGTCATGAAAAGATGGACAATTATCCTTATGATTTCCTTCATACCTACATTCGGTACACCATATTTCTTCTTGAACCTCCTTTCCTTTCTTGATATCTTGAATTTGTTATGGCAGGTTGGCTAACTATGGCTAAATTTGTACCATGCCAGCACTGGTATCTCCTATTGGTGAAACCTCCAACTTCATATAAAGTTTTAATTCCTAGAACTAGGATACAATCTTGTACTACATTAACGTTATTCGACTATGTGGAAATAATGCAGATATAAACCACTCATTATGTTGTACATCAGACATCTAGAAGCCCACTCTAGCTTTCTTTCAACTAGTGATTTATTTCAACTTTGTGATGCAGTGTGACTCAGACTTTGGTTTCTTGAACTCATCTATTAATGTAGTTCTAATATAAGCCAATGTATTCAGATTAGTTTGCATGGGAACAAAATAGAATTTCATATACCAATTGAGCACCCAACCCTTGAAGGTTGTAGTCATTTGAGCTCTTTTTATAGAATCATCCTAGAACTATCATACATCACATACAACTTCACACAAAAAACAATGTTTCTCTTGGTAATTCGACCCATTTGCATGAAATCTAGGCACTTCATATCACCTCCAACCATTATATGCGTCTGAGGTCTTGATGTACTTGAACTCATGGGACCACTACTTGGAACTCTATTACCACTATTCCGACTATTGTTACTTTGATTTATTGGAAAATACTTTGACACACTTTAATACTTACCTCTGATACTAGAGATGTATGCATAGTCATGGGTATGTTGCAGCTTTAGGTATGGTGTGGATATGGAACTCCCTCCTTCTCTTTTGAAATGAGTCGGTATTCTTCTTACTCATCATAGGAATCATCATCAATCTTTGGTCCTCGTTAGTAGTCTTCCCTTCCATTCGCACTGCAACTCTCTCTCCCAGTCCCAGTCCTTCTCCTTTTATTTGACCATAACCTTTTCCCACTCCTCAGGTGGCCACACTCTTCATCATTCTTCCTTATTGATCCTTGTATCATCTCATCTCATATCTCGTGCTTCCCAGACCTTCTTCTTGTTGATACCCATGCCCTCCGCGTACAATTTCTTTACTCAATAGAGTTTATTTTCAAAATATTATTTTCACATAAAAGAATCTTAATCCATAATTTTGCAGAATTTAAGTACCTACCTCATGGTCCTTAGAATAATTCTCATTTGTCTTTATTGTATGACTTGATAGTATCTACGATAAAATCAGTAATGTATCATTCTAAAATGTTATCGACCCATAATTTAACAACCCTTGATATCCTATTGTCAACACACTACAGTCTCTGGAGTAACTCAAGTGTCCAGCTCTCAAGATCAAGATCCCCTCCTTGAAAATTTGTCTTCTAGAGTGTTAAACTCGATAACCACTCATTTAGCAAAATAGGGACCATTGACTGTGAGTCAGTCGTGGATTTTGATTTTCACTTTGAGAAATATCGTTCACCTTCTGATCTAACGATGCCTCAATCTCAAGGTTTATCGAATTCCAAATCATTTACCCTTCATAATGATCTCGGTCTCGAAAACGAAACCATTTGTTGGCACAATCTCAAACTAATCCACGTTCAAACTACATCATACCAAAAAAGACCTAAGGTACCATCTTGACACGATTTTAACCACATTGATAATGCCTATAGAGTAGATGAGGTCTCACCCGAGATACCTATGGAAGTTACAAGAACCAAGTTTTTGCAGTGGTGACGGGGATCTTCATCATACCGAACAACGACACAATGAACTATGACAAATTAAGAACTGTGATAGTTGACCAAAAAGTACTCACGACATTAACCATATTCATTAAGTTAACTAGTGTTATGTCGATTCATACACTTATCCATAAATATTTATTCCTGCATGGAAAAATAACAGTAAACATCACACAGATACATCATAAAGAGTCGAGAAAATGATTTTAACATGGAAACCCAATCAAGAGAAAACCACAAAAGCACTAGTTTATTAAGAGAGTTTCTTTAGAAACTCTTATAGTCTACACACAGAGCTTGCAAAAATTTCCCAAACCCCATTATATCAAATCTGTGCACACAACCTACAAATTGACTCCATACATGAAACTCTTCAACAACAATAATACACACCCTTTGAAAGATACAGCACTTAGATTTTATCACAAACTTCGCTCACTTTTGCTAACCTCAAAAATATTGATCCCTTACAAATATATAGGCTCTATTGGCTGATTTACATCCCCCACCCACTACCCAACAAGTGGACAAAAAATCTAACTAACCAACTAACAAGTGGACAAAAACTCTAACTAACCAACCAACCTTTAGGTTGGACCTCATCAAAACAGCTACTCATCCTTAAATTTCGCAGTTGACCGCTTCATCGACTACTCCATAGCAACCCCATTCACGCTTTGTCCAAGATTAAAAAACTGGTACCAAAATTGTCCAAAAACTTACCTAGGGCCAATAGGGTTTTCTCAATATCTTTTACTCGTCCTCCTTGGGAGGAGGCTTGGTTATTTCCTGCCAGGGTACCTAGATTAGAATTTCTTCTTCTGTAATTTTAATGAATTTGTTGGAAAGTAGGGTTTACGGGTCCATGTTCTATGGTTTTTAATTCAAAGGTCGCCTAGGCCTATCTTCTTCAAATTGCTGCGTCACCAGGGTTCATAGTTACTCTTCTTCCCACTGATTTTTCTCAGTTGTTGTTAAAACCTGTTTCAAATGTCTCTTCTATTGGAGGGTTTACGAGGGTTTGCACAATATTTATTGTTTAGTTTAAATTACTATAATTTTGTTTGAATGAGCGCTCCGAAATTGCTTTGGGAGGGTTGTTGGTCCAGTAGATTGCGAGCAGGATTGACTACTACCTTTCACAGTTCCTGGCTTTGAATTTCTTCCCTGCTAATTTTGGTCAATTTGCAGGGAAGCAGGATTTAGGGGTTCGCGTTGTATGGATTTTGAGTCTGTGTAGGCCTAGGTCCTGTCATTGGAAAGGGATTGATAGTTAATCGAATTAGAACAAACAAAAAGGGCAACAAAGGGAAATTATTTATCGAATTATTAAACAGAACTACAATAAAATTTGTAAGCTCACTTCAGTGAAGGCTTCCTGTTTTATGTTCATGATGGGGAATATTTATTCCCTCAATTTCCTTTTCGCTTACCACCTCAACAAAAAAATGCTTCATTCTTAAAAAAAATTACAGTAAATTTCTTCTACAAATTCCCTACAGCCAAGAAGGCATGGGAATATGTTCATCTTCTCAATGATAGACCCAAACCATTGAATAAATAACATGACAAATGAATACTCTTTTTTTTATCTCGTATTGTAACAGTTTTTTCAATCAATTATTTGTTGGTTACTTGTCATAACAATAGTAAGTAAAAGTCTGTTAATGTTCGTATTGTTTTTGTTGGACGGTGGTTGTTCATGTTCATGTTTATGATTTGATTTCAGTAAAAACAAAGTGCTTTATTTGTATTTGAATTTCCGACCAATACATTAGTGTCCTCTACAAATTATAGTGCCAATGCAAATAACTTTCTTCCATGTCTAATGTCCAGTTGCATTTCACATTGGTTTCCTCAGAACTGTGCAGCTAATCATTGTTTTTACAGGGAATGCAGTTGCCCATCTCGAAACATGCATAGAGATTTGAATAAGCCAATGTTATTTCAAGAAACCATACACAATTCTACAGCAAGAGCTATCCATTGAGCTGCAGAGCATTTAATGGAGCTGCAGCAGGTCTGCAGACCGTTGGATCTCTAGCAGCTCGAGATCCAACGGTCTGCAGGCCTGCTGCAGCTCCATTAAATGCTCTGCAGCTCAATGGATAGCTCTTGCCCAATTCTACGATAAGGGGCCACTGCATCTTTGAGTCAGGGTATGGTAAGGGCCCACTGCATCTTTGAATCAGCGTCAATGTCTTTCTTTGCCCAGAAACCGATGGTCATAAATATGAATGTACATATTTTTTCTTAATAAAAAAGTTTCCAAGTGTTTTTGGACTTCCTTTTCTTTTTAGCATTGTTCTTTTAAAGAATAAAGAACAATATTATCACTTTTTGTTAGCTTCTTTAAAACTGTTTATTGGTTATGTAAAGACATTTTTCCCTTATGGCTTTTGAGACGACATTTTGGTCTGAAACTCTGATTCATACATACATCAGTAGCCTAGAAAAGTTTCCATATTATACATATTTTGTGTTAAAATTTGTATAATGCATATATATATATGCTTGCTTAAACTTGTTCGTATGCTTCATTCTTGCTTCTTTCTTGGGCCACTAAAAGAAGACTGCAATTTCTTTATTTTCACAATGCAAATATTAATTTACATTTTCTTTATATATTTCCATCCAATGCAAGCCCTCACTGAAGGTAATAACCATATTGGGAATTATGAAACAGAAGCACACATAAAGGAAAAAAGCATGAATTTCTGAGCTATCCTCAAATGCTTAAAATTTTAAATGTTTTATCTTCTATTTAGAATGTTTTACATATCAGTTTTCCTTTAGTTTAGTGCAAAGGTTCTGTCACCACTAGTGTCCAATATGACAACATATTTATAAAAAAATGAAGAACGCAATATTTTTTTTTTTATTAGATTGCTTTGCTTTTCTTCGTTGAAAGTTTTCGAAACAAATTTGAAGCTTCCCATCTTATAAGCAATTTTCTTACAAAGACAACTCTCTTCGAAATACCACTCTCTTCGAAAAAGGCTTTACTATTCCAATGTTCTATGTTATAATTGGAATATATATATTATTGACGCAATCTGTTATATTATTCCTACTCTCGTCCATAGCTTGTTTCATGATATCGAAACAATATCAATTGAAATAAACATTGTTCCCAACTAATGCCCATGTCCTTCTGGATCTGGTTACTTATGGTTTTGTATTGTTAAATGCTTCTATTTCATAACATAGTCTAGAATGATTTTTCTTTTATTATCTTTTCTTTACTGAGTTGAGTTGTTTTTAAAGTTATTTTTCACAAATAAAAAATAGAGAGAGCTATTATATAATAATATTTTTTTTTGAATATATGACAAGATTTTCCATGTTTTGAGGAAACATTATTTTTTTGCTTTTTAGTTATTTTTTTGTTCAAGTAAAGTGAGATACAGTTATCTTAAAAACCTAAAAACTTGAATTATATATCGAATATATAGTGATATTTTTAATGATCATTTTCAAAGGAAATTTTTGTTTTTGTTTTTACATTAGTTCTTATATCGAATACATAGTGATATTTTTAATGATCATTTTCAAAGAAAAATTTTGTTTTTGTTTTTACATTAGTTGTGTCAACGCTATGTAGCTAAAACACACTTCCAAATTTTTGGATACAAAAACTTGTAACAATAATAATATCAAAGACATTACCACCAAATAGCACTTGTTTATTGTATTTGCTAGTTCAAAAAATATCAATTCACTTATTTTCCATTAGAATCAACCAAAAAACCTCTACTACATCAACAGATCTTGTTATTGGAATAAGTATTAGTATTCCTTTGTTCGGAATTACTACCTAGCTCGTTCATAGATTCAATTAATTACCTACCTTTAAAAAAAAATTACCTCTAAAATTTTAAAAAACTTGTACTTGTATGTAAAGATTGTCTTTTCTAACCGAATATTTAGAAAGAGCTTTGATAAAAGAATTATGAAATAACCAATTGTTATTGTTTTGAGTCGAATAAAGTTGTTTTTATGATTTTCATTACAATTAAATGCTTTGATACATTTTACGATCTTCATAACAATTAAATGCTTTGATACATGGTAGTATGTATTACAATCTTTTGATTCAATATTCTTACTAATCAACATCCTTAAGACTTTAACTAGATGATCACTTGTTTTTTTATTTAGTGATTAAGCTTTTCAAAACACTTATGGAACTTTTTAATTTTAATATGTGTAAAAACATTTATTAGTAGAAATATATTTTGGGTCAAAATAAGATATAACTTTAACATTTAGTAGAAATATATTTTGGTTGAAAATAATATGTAATAAACTCATAAATATGGTAACAAATATTTTAAATTTTTTTATTATTATTGATTATTGTTAAAATTTTATTATTATTGATTCTTGTTAATGTTGTTGGATTTGGCTAATTCTATATAAGGATGTGTCTAATTCAATTTTCTAAATTTAATACATTAATTTATATTAATTAATTTACTATAAAATTATCTATAAATATTGAAAAAGTATAATTTGAATTTTCTACTAAATATGAATACAAAAAATGAAAAACAAAACATTTTCATCTATTTTAATATATAAAAAATTAACTATTATTTTGAAATTTGTTAATTATTTCTCATAATTTGACCATTGTACTTAGAATTGAAGTGCTTTTAGTTGAACTATGTTCAACTTACCTTGTATTCAATTTATTTTGTTAATATATGTGTATTCTACATTTTCTATGTTTTCAACTTTTTCTAAGCATATTTTTTAGCCTATATTGTTTAAAGTTCTTGTTGGGAATCTTAAAAATTCTTAGAATCACATGTATTAACAATGAGAATTGCATAATTTGGGTGCCATAGGGGGTATTTAAGGTTGTTGAATTTATTAAAACATTCAAAAACACAATTTAAACACTTCCAAATGTGGATTTTACAAAAAAAATATTAGATTCGAACCAAAACCCACTGTGAAGTTCAAAACATATAATAAATAGACTTCTCTATTAATATACATAGTATTTCTTTCTCTAAAGAACAACCTTACAGAAAATCCCCTTGGTACTTCCCCACAATTTATAGATGGTAAATGGGGTAAATCATTGACCTTGATTATGGAGCATAACACTAGGTTTTTAGGATATTTAGACATTTAGGAGTTAGTTAATATCAACTTTTGTAATATATCCGTTAGGTAAAAGTGTGTTTCTTTAGTATGCATTTGTAAATATTCTAATCCGACGGTCACGATATGTTCTAGACATAGAGTGATCCGACGGTTCAACTTCTCTTAGATCATACCTACCATTGATCCGTGACTTAACACTCGATTAGTCCATGATCTCTATTTAAAGAGCATGAAGGGTCCTTGGCTAGTTGATCGATTATGAGAAGCTCATGTAAATTTCTTTCTTTTGCATAATAAATTGCTCCAAGTAGCTATTTGGCTGGGGCCGTGGACTATTTCCCTCTCGAGGGTTTTAACCACGTGACAAACATCCATGTGTTGATCTGTGATATATTTGTGTGAAGTGGTTGCTTAAGATGTTTGGTTTTTGGGAGTACCTTCAGTACCCAAACATGGAATCAGAGCGTTTATGAAGAGCTGCTTTCAGTTTTGATCAAGATCTAGAACCGGTGTTGGCGAAACTTTGAAAGGGTTTCTGGTTCTAAATTTTTTGTGCATTTGTGGCCTATGGGAGCTGTTCCATTGTGTTCGGAGCATCGTTTCGATTGGAAAATAGTTTTCGTTTTATCAAAAAATGTTTCTGTTTGTTGCAGAAACACCCATTTTAACAAATCTGAAGGTATAATGTTACAGTGAGGGATTTTTTTTTTTAAATCTCTAATATTTTATCAGTTTTATTATCATATCTTTACTGTTTTAGTCTCAGACTGTTGCCTTCCCTGGCTGCGTATGCTTTTTGCTGTGAACCTGAGCGATCATGGCAATTCAGAAACAATGAGAAAACTTGAAAACGTAGACTTTTCAGGTAAGCTAACCAAGATCTAACCCCATTGCGTGAAAAAAAAATTTTGTTTTTGTTTTCCGTTTTTTTTGTGATTTGCAGAAGAAAAAAAAAGGCAAGCACGAAGAACGAGAGAGAATAGTTTTTTTTCTAAAAAAAAAAAAAAAGTCCCCTTCCTCTGTCCATTCTTTTACGTACATTTTAAACTTAGCTCACTTGGTCCAAAGTTGTTTTATTCCTTAATAGGTCTTGAGCTCAAGTGTTATTAAGCTACTTTTTGGTGTATGCAATTTCTATTTTCAAGTTACTTTGTTGTAAAAGTGCATCTCACATAAATAAAATAAAATAAAAAGTGAGTCACTTAAGTCTTGTAATCTATTGCCGCACTATTTAAAAGGGAGTAGTCTAATGGGTCGACGATTTCGCCCGGCGTTAGACTACTCCGTCTACGGCCGTTAACGTTCCCATTAGCAATCTCGTCCTCCCGAGTCCATCACATCCATCCAGCCAAGGGTCCCACATAAATCTTCTTCTAGACTACTCTCATAATGAGTGGCGATGACTTGCAAACCCAGGTTTTACTTCACATTTTTCATACTTGTAAATAATTTGAATGATACATTTTTCATATCTTCTTAGCTCTTATATTTTCTGTTTGCAGGTTATTGAAAATCAGGCTCTTCCTGGCATCTTGCATCTTCTCATAGCCCATCAGACAAACAAATCCATTGTAAGAGGAGCATGTGTATAAATGTATAAATGTATACACAATTCACAGAGGCTTAGGCTTTGAAAGACGTTGAAGCCAGAGAGTGAGAAATGGATCTATGTTTGCAAGAGCCTAAAAATCCATTCAGTACATTTCATTATTGTATATTGCACTGCTACATAATCAGAATAACTCCGGATCTATTCACTGTCTAGCTTCATCTTTATATTGATAAAGATAAACAGTTTAACAACTTCGATATAACTCCGGATCTATTCACTATCTAGCTTTATCTTTATTTCGATAAAGATGAACAGTTTAACAGCTCTTAGATTTTTACCGCAGTTTCACATAATCTACATGTTTATGAAATAAACAAAGATTTAGATAATATTCAATATAAGGATCATGACATTTAAAAAAATCGCAGGCCAACTTTTGAAATAATGAATGTATATATATATATATATATATGACGATCAGTTATACATTTCTCTGAAAAAATATTTGTACATTCCAAGCTCGGGAGGGATAGACAGCCATGGAGAACGTGGAAGGATGGACGAGTCTGCTTTTCCTAACAATGGGAGAACAAGGTGTGGAAGATGCCAATGAAACCCAAGAAGAGATGAAAAAGTCTTGCAAGGTTAAGAAACGGCCTCACAAGATGAAGAATTCTCTGAAACTCTTTGGAAAAACGAGTAGATACACATGGTGAACAAATACAATAGTGGGGATAAGACAACATAGGGATAAGTTGAGATAAGCTCAGGTAGGATAGCACCCACTGAGGATCTATAGACCAGCGGCACTCTTAGTGGTCGTTGAAGTCAAAATTATAATGGCAGCTTGTAATCTCACTATATTCCTCACACGGCTTTGGCTTTCTTCAAATCAACGAACTCTTAAAACAACAGTTTCTTCATTATCGATGTTGTCCAGGGCCGTTTCTAAGTAAATCTTATCTACATGATCTGCAATGTAATAGTTATGATCAGTAATCAAAACAAAGATACTAGGCAAATCATTATTTTTCTTGAATTAATCAATTTAGAAACACCATTCTGATCATATCAAACACACAGCTTGAGAATATAGCAAAAAATAACTGGATGGATTCTGAATGAGAAGCCTTACAAATCGTCGCCGTCATCATCATATTAAGAACAGTGATCTGAAAGCTGATAGCTATCAGTAAACAGTAGCCAAAAAGCTGAATATGATATATATACTGTGAATATGTCACAATAGACG
>LPNX010953934.1:0-51629 GCA_001517045.1 Pseudotsuga menziesii
GGAAATAGTGCATAGTAAGGCTATCATTATGCATTAATTCCCTATAGAGGAGAAATTTGTGGTCATATTCACAAAATATTTCCATGATTTTTTTTTTATATGTCAGGTCTCTTCTTGGTGTAAAGGTTTGATTCAGTTTTGTTACGGGTTTCACTGTTCATTTTGAGGGGGAGGGAGGTTTCCCATGAGGTTTTCCCCATTTCCTCAATTTATTGAGTAGTTACTTTTTGTTTAATTTATCAAATCTTAGGATCCTCAAGCCTAAATGAATTATTTATGAAAGAAGGTTGAAGGAGAAAGAAGCAATCCAATGTACACTGATCAAACATTCATGGTTCAATTGAAAAAAAAAAGATAAAAGGTTTCTCATCATCACATTACATTCACTATCATTAACCTCTCTATAATACAATGATGATACAATAGGAAGAATTCAAATAAAATAGGTAGGATTTGAATTCACCAACTTGGATTGACTTCAGTGTTAGATCAATGTGGGAAAATCACCACTAGAATCTCACTAATCGAACTCATGACAACTAAATCAGTTCACAGTGAGTTAACTGAACAATGTAGGTATGAAAATGCACCTAACCTCCTTTAATCAAGGAAATTTGGCGGTAGACTAACTAGATCTAAACTATTCCATTCCCTTCCGAGGATAACTCCACACAAACTAGGGTGAACTGATGGTAAGACTCCCATGACTCAATGTGGGTTCCTCAATTATATGTATTGGCCTCTAGAGCTCCTAAAATAATGAAAACCAATGCATCAAATGTTAGGTTGGTCCCCAATGAGTTCTGCATGGCTATAGTGAGGTGGAAACATACTCCTAATCTAGGAAATGACAATTAAACTATGGTGGTCAAAGGGAGGATTATACTTAATCCTAACATCCCCCATTAATCCATTCAATCTAATTCAAAAATTAACTATTCAATAAAGTGCAAAAATATGGAAAACCTCATGGCAACCCCCCCCCCCCTCGCCTCAAAAAATGAACAATCGAACCAGGATCAACCTTTCACACCAAGAGACAATTTACTCTTGGGTAAATAACTTGTGTAATTTTTTTTCATTATGCATCTCTCTGGAGCAGTAATGCAGTGCAATGGTCCTTATGTGCACTCGTTCCCTAGTATAGTTCATGTGAACCTCTCCATCTTCTTCCAATATGATGATAGATGGGAGAAGAAATGTTGTTGCTTTTGCAGCCAATATTGTAGGTTTAAAACCTAATTCACAGTATGGAATAGTTGAACTTGTGATGCCATGCCCTGGGGAATTGCTTAAGACGATACAATGGATTCCTCATCTTTCATATCAAGAGAGAATCAATGTACCCCTTTGAACTTTCCTTGTAAATTTTTCCTTCCAATTTGTAATGTAGAAAGTTACTTTTGTCTCTTCTTTCTGAAGGAAGAGTGACATGATCCAATGCCTCATTTTTATTCAGTGAGCATGATTGTTGATCATAACTTACTATCATGTAACATCTCTCTTGGAGTTTGTAGCACCTCCCCGTGAGATGTGGATTTACTTGACATGACACAAGGATATCATTTTGAAAATGAGATCTTATTCTTCTCTTTTAAGATGAATCTCTAGTCATGTTCCCAACACCCTCAATGACCTTTTGATCCCATATAGGACTGGGATTGGGAGTAGGTACTGGATCTAGATTTCTATCTAATTGAACTTCATATTCAATTCGAAGATATCATTCAACTTGGTATGCTGATTCAAATTCTAAATTTTAAACATTAATGGAAACATTATCATATGGAAAAGGCTTAGGTAGAACAATTTTACCTTCCCTTTCAAATGGACGTTGAGATTGCACTGGATCTTAGTATGGTAGAAAGTGTAAAAATTCATATGCCTTGGAGACATGGTTTGCAACATATTTTGACTATCATATTCCTAGTTAATATATCTAATATATCCACTGAGATGAGATCAAATACAACTCTCTTTGGTGATCCTACATGAGTAATCTAACATAAAACCAACAAATTCTCTACCAAGGAGGGCACATGGGGGGTATTGTTGAACACTCTTTGCTCTAATTTGATTCAACCCTTCCCTTTATCTTGGATTGAGTGTCATATCCCATGTGAATACTTGGACCATCAGTAAGTATTAATGAAGATAATGATTATTTGGATGAAACAATGTGATTGGATGCTCCTAAATCAATGAGGAAGGAATGAGTTTTTAATAATCTAGACTTCAGTGAATGGCATCTCTCATGATCTTCAGTCTTGTCTTCAGTCTTGTCTGAAGATTCAGCCTTCCTTATGCCTTCATGGAGGGAAATATTGTGATGTTCAACAAGTCTTGACATTTGATCTATGGTCTTCTTCATACAACCTTTCTCTGTATGGTTTCCTTTCTTACAATAGGATCACTTTCCCTTGTCAAAAGTCTGATTTTTTTCATTATTAAAGCCTGATGCTTCATCTTATGGATCAAACTCAACATTAGGTTTGAATTTAGTGTTCCTCTTATCCTTTCATTTTTGGTTCATCGTTTCTTTTACATTCTTTGCCTCCCCATCTAAGAGATGTTAATTTGTGGAGGTTCTGAGGGCTCCCATCTGTATTATTTTTTTTTGTTCCTGAATAAAAGATTCTATGAAGGAGTCAATGGATTCCATTCTCCAATTAGGATTTTTCAGTCTCCTAGAGTGAAAGGTGGATATAAAAACTGATAATTCTGAGCCAACTTTTCTTAGAATTGACAGCACCAATTGTTCATTGTTATTGTCAGTCCCACACTGCTTGCACTGCATGACAAGATATTTGAATTTTGAGAAAAAATGATGTATGGTTTTGAAAGTTTTGGGATAAAGATAAATTAATGCATTCTCAATAATATGGCCTCTCAACTCATTCTACTCTCCAAAAAGTGAAATTAAGTTCCCTTAGAGTTTTTAATACATCAATATTGAATAGTAACTCTCAGAATATATGAATGCACATGAATCCAAATGCTTCATCCAACTTGTTCAAATACTTCAATTTTTCAAGAGGATACTCAGGTTTGACCTCCTTTCCCATGGAAACCCTATAAATACCTTTTTTGCGCAACACTATTTGCATATCAACCCTCCAATCAAGGTAGTTGGGAGATTCATGGGTGTCAAGACTGCCAAATTCTCCATCTTGTAGCTTCAAAGAGAAGCACAATTCTTAGGAACTCTTAAATTTACTTGCAAAAACACTTCAATTCAAAGTCAAACAAATTCAATTACTCTCCACTTTGACATGTGCACATTCTCAGGGTGCATCACACCTAGCTAGACTTGTCTGGACAAAATATGGAACCCGGATGCTTATGGTGCATCAATGGAAGTTTCCAAGGATTGAAGTTGGCTTGATTACCTGCTCTGACACCATGTTTCATTTAGAAAATATTAGGATCCTCAAGCCTAAATGAATTCACTATGAAAGAAGATTGAAGGAGAAAGAAACACTTCAATGTACACTAGTCAAATATTCATGGTGAAATTGAAAACACAAGAGACACAATTGGTCAGCATAACATTATAATCATTATCATTAACCTTTGTGTAATAAAATGATGATGCAATAGGAATAATTTGAATACATTAGGAGGGATTCAAATTTACCAAATTGGATTGATTGCAGAGCTAAATCAATGGGAAAAAATCACCACTTGTATCTCACTAATATAACTTAGGACAACTAAATCAATTCATAATTAGTTAATTGAATAAGGTAGGTAGCAAAAGGTTCCTAAACTCTTTGAATCAGGGAAATGCAGTGCTATTCTAATTGGAAATTAACTAATTTATTCACTTCTAAGAAAAATTGTTAGAGCATCATACCTCCTTCTACCAGGGTCACATACACATAGGTCACATTTTTAGTTGTCTTGTACTTATGTCATATGGTCCAAACCTTGGTTATATTGGTCTAGCAAGGTATATGGGTGGCTTGGGAATCATTAATGGACCCAAACACCATATTTTTTCTAAAATAAGAGAATCAACACCCTGATTTGTGAAATTTAAGTCCTTGGGGTGCTCCTAATCCTTAAAACATGGAAGTGGTTTGACTAGAGGCACCCATCCATGTATTTAGTTTGTTCTTGGCCCTTTTGGATAATTAAATGCTTCCTAGAGACACTCCCACTCACCCATGAAATCCACCATGCCTATCCTACCCTCATTTATGTCCTAACATGCTTCACCCATGTTCACATGGCCATTCGAGACCGTTTGAGGCATTTCAAGAGCTCATTGGTCAACCAAGGGGAGTTTGAGGTCCAATCTAATCCTGCCACATGTATGCCACCAGTTTTCCTCCTAAGCCTAAAAATTTTCTCCCGATTTATTTTAAATATGTACTACACATATTTACAAGCTGTACACTAATAGAAACTTTAGTAATTGACACCATCTATGTGTTATATTGCTCTCCTTTACTATTTTTCTACATAGTTTGTTAATATCTTAAACTATGAATATTTACTTACCTCCTAGATACTTTTTTTGAATAAAATTTTAACATGGTATCATATCTCTTTAGAGATTCAAATAAAAACCATAGAATTTGAGTTGTTGTTTAGGGTGTTTTCTAAAAAAAATTGTGTTTGCATTGCAGGTACATCTAGTGTTTTGTCACACATTCTGCAAGTAGCAATGGAGCAGAATCATGTATTTATTAACCCATTAAACTATTTTGAATTGAATCCCAAAATGGTGATCCATATAAGGTTGAAAAGCCTCTACAATGTCACCATGGGAACTTAGACAGAGCCCAACTATGCTGTGGAAAAATTGAAGTACTTCAACGAACTAGATTAGGCATTCGGGATGTGTTGTCTCAGTGTTTTGAGGGACCTTCTCTTCCATGCATATAGTATAAAAGCACCAAATGAATTATGGATAAATATTGAGTCACTTTTTGGGAATACTGATGAGATGAGAGGCCACCAACTCGAAAATGAGTTGATCTCATTAAGTCCAACTCACTTTGAGATGATACATAATTTCTTC
Organism: Pseudotsuga menziesii; assembly: GCA_001517045.1. Taxonomy (NCBI): domain Eukaryota; kingdom Viridiplantae; phylum Streptophyta; class Pinopsida; order Pinales; family Pinaceae; genus Pseudotsuga; species Pseudotsuga menziesii. Next base: position 5,030 of record LPNX010953934.1, read on the forward strand.
ACAAAGTTCAAACCATTGGTGCTTCAGACAAAACAATGTGGAATTGAGAAGAAAGAAGAGAAGATAATATTTTCTATCCTTTAGAATCTACGGACTAATTATTTTGTGTTTGTCTCAACATTCCATTTAGAGTTCAAAATTTGATAATGCCTCCATTGGCAGACTTCATGGAGTCTTCGACTCAGGAACAAGACAAGTTAGTGCAAATAGGCACCATCAAATCTACCAAGGATAAATCTGTTAGCACCATTTTAGTTTTGCTACAGTAAGCCTCATTGCCTAAAAATTATGAGTTTCTCTTGAGGATCAAATGGTTTTCAAACATTCCTCATTAAAATGATTTATAAAAATTCTGAGGTGGCGCGAGAAAAAGTTAAAGGCTTTTGGTTAAGAAGGAGATATTTTATAGAGACAAATTATTCATTATGAATAATGTTTACAAAAATTCATGAAATATATTTTGTAAAAGGAGGCTAAAGGTTATTTTTTATAAAAATAAACGAAATTTATTTTTATAAATCCAAAAAGAATTTGGATTTTTTATGGACAAAGTAAATGAGATATTTTACCAAGAGGTATTTTACACAAATCCCAAGCATTCAAGAAATTATGATGTCACTTTGTTTCTTGGCATAAATTCAAATTGGGCTCACACAACAACCTGCCACTTTTGCAGCAAAATTAAACATAGATCAATGGCTAATATCAAACTCATTCACATCCAACGACCAAAAGAAATTTCGCATTGTGAACTTGCACGAAGCAATTAAATTTTTCAATTTGTGAAATGATGTTAAATGGTAGATAGGTTTTGATGGTCAGATTGGCATGTGAGGAATAAATTTTGCATTGTCAACTAGCGAGGAGAAATGAAGTTTTACAATTCGCGAAATTTTAAATGGTGAGCATCTTAGGGCACGTGTTGAATTGGAAAAGCAAATTGATGGTTGTAAATCTTTCTACTAGATGGAAATGCTGTTTAGTTAAGGGTTCAATATTGGATGGAAATTCTATTTAGTTAATGGTTCAATATTGGACTGAATGAGAAAATAAAAACATGTGTTTTTATCCCATTCTTTGAGAATGAGATCAGTGATCCTAAATGTTTTGGTTCAGAGAAAATGAAGAGTGTTTAGAGTTCAATGGTTCTACACTTTGTTTGAGTCTGGTGATGACAATTTTCAGATAGCATATTTATCATAAAGAGCATTTATAGGAGTTTTTTGAAGCGACACACAAATTCTTCCCTATAAAAGGCTATTTTGGTCATTATTTTAAATCAATTGTTTCCATCGTACCAAGATGATTATTCAGAAATTGAGAAAGGTTTTTCTTCATAACACAACTATCTACAATAAACTCTCTCATTTTTTACCCCGGTGTTGTATATTGATGGAATCGAAGTCATCTTCAAAGACCAAATTTCCATATTTTTAAATGACTGTTTTAGTCAGTTATTCCAATCAATTGTTTCCTGAAAACCATAAATAATTTTCCAAAATTGAATGAGGTTTCTATTAATAACAAGATCATGTTGAATAAACTTTCCCATGTTTTACCCACATCCTATGGGTTAGGAGAAACAAAGTGATTTGTACAGGCTATATTTTAGGTTTTCTAAAAGACTATTTCAGACATCAAATGCAAAGAATTGTTTCAGCCAAATGGAGTTGAATTTCTAGAAATTGAGAGAGGTTTGTCTTCATAACAGTCATTCCTTCAAAAACCTCCTTCACTTGTTACACATGTAGCACAGGTTGGGAGAATTTCAAATATCTTTATAGGGTATTTTTCCATAAATTTACAGGTTTACTATCTGGGTCATCAATTTCAAAATCAAATATTGACAAGATGGAGCTGAATCAAAGGAAAATAAGACATGGGTTCTGTTGGTAACATGACCAGTTAAAAAAACTCTTTCAGTTTTCACACAACTATCACCATCTGGGATATGCAGGAGGGGTGTTTTAGCATGTTTTTCTAGTAGTTCGTATCTTATTTTTGTCTTATGTGAATCGTGGTGTTTAGGCCACGTATGAAGTTTGTTAGAAGGTGTTATTCAGTTTGTAACAAATTTTGATTCCTGAACATCGGATTGGGAAGTCCAAACTGCTATAAATATACATGTTGAATACGGAGAAAAGGGTTGAAAACCAATGTAATTTTGTTGTGTATGTTTTCAAGAGTATTTTAATAAAGTTGTAGAGCTGAGGTTGGTGTTTTACACAAAGATTCATTTGTTGTTTTTATTACAGACTATTGCTTCCTTTCTCATGTGAATTTTTTTCTAGTTTATCTCTTCCATTATGTTTTCTTTCATGTCTGAAATAAGTGTATAACAGTTTGGAATTCATACATGCTATGCTCCGTCTGTTGTTTCAGATATTCACCAAAAATTTCTTCTAAAGTTAATACAGAATTCTTTTTTCAATGCTCTGTGTTGATGGTCTGTTCATGCTCTTCTTTTCCACCATAAAATTATAATTTGAGTGTGATTGAATGGCTATCTTGCCTCTGTGCTGAAATCACCTGCATAAGTTTTGTTTATTTCTGTTACACATCTTGACTCCATTGCCCAATGGTTCTATCTCTTGTTTCAACCAACTTTACAAAAAATTTATAGTTTCATGTGTATATATCTAGAATTGTTAATATTTAGTGAGAGATCCCTCTCGAAAGAGAAGAATGCGAGTTCTTTCTTCAAAAGTGGTTCTGTTGTTACCTCGGAGCAAGCCTTCCGCAACCATGGGTTCAATTCGAGTGCTAACAAACTAGCGTTGTTGCTAAGGATGAGATTGAATATCATCCCTTAGAAGAATGACAAAAATTCAAAGGATAAATAATTTTTGTGGGAAAATAGATATTCTTACATGTGAAAAAGGTTGTATCATTTTCCCTGGTGACTCCAATGGGAAGGCCAGTGATCAGAAAGATAGAGACGGGGAGAGGTCTCAAACCTTCCCTGGATTCGAATGAAAGATTTAGATCTGATTGTTAATGGTGAGAAATGGTTAGAAATCAAGAAGGTCATGTCTCTTTTCACCTGGCGACTCCATCTGCAAAGGATCCATTCTTCATAATGTTCTATGGAGGTTACACTATCAAATGGAGTTGCAAAGGTTTAAGGAGCTGATTCAGTTTCTCCACCATCAAGATGACTTCTCGGGCTGCAAGGTATGCTCCTATGAATCTTGCTACCTTTTCTGGTTATCCCAATAAAATATCTTTGGTAAATTGGAAAACATATCTTCCAAGATTCAATGATGAAAAGGGTGATGATGCTGCCATCCATTTATTTATATTTCATAAGAATATACATAAATTTGGAGTGGGATGGCATGAATATTCTCTAATGAAACTGTTCATGTTTAGTTTAGAAGGATATGAAAGGTCTTGGTATGAGGGGTTTCCAACAGGGAGTTTATCCTCCCTTAAAGACTTTCATACAATATTTCATGAACATTTCAAAAGGCATTATCCTTCTTTGTTGTTACTTCAAGATTGTTGCACACACGATAAAGAGTTCATTGAAAATGTGAAAGATGAGTGTGGTGATGATTAGTAGATGAAGAGGTTTTAGATATCTTACATGAATATTCATCTCAAAAAGAAAGACAAACCAATTTCCATGATATTCAAGAAATTTCTCAGTAGTTGTTACTGTCTTCCTTGACTAGAGTTGACATAGAACAAAGCTCTATTTCAACCAGTTATATCTCTCTTCCTGAAATTGATGATGATTTGCAACATTCTTTCCATTCTCTATGTGACCAAGAGAGAGGTTGCAACTTTCAATCAAATCCTTCCTCATATTATTCAACTTCAGAATTTTTGTTACAAGAAGAGGCCTCCCCTTCCCAATCATAAAAATCCTTTTCACAACTGCAATCTCTTGAAAGTTACAATGCTTGTGTGATTGATTACAAAGAAGATGTTAATTCTGGAAAATCTCAGTCTTGTTGTCCCTCCACATGTTCATTTTCTAAAAATCCAAGTAAAGAGAAATCAGATTTTGAAATAGTGGTTGAAGGAATACCTCTCCACGTTGATCAAATTCATATTTCACCTAAAGATTTACATGACTATATGAAGATCTCCTTGCTTGAAGAAGATGATCAGCCTAGTGATTTGAAAGGAGATGGGTGTAATGATTTGTTTTTTGAAGAATGCAATCAATCTGTCAAAATTTCTGTTAGTGAAGAAAAATTCATTGCAATCCAAGATCAAAAGTATGAAAACATAGTGGAAACTAGACATGTTGAAGATAATTGTTTACCATTGTCTTTTCCTTCATTTGAGTGGTTAAAAAAGAGACTTTAAGTTTCTGATCACAAACAGAAATTTGATATTGTAAATGAATGTATAGATTTCCTTGGAATGGATGATGAATGAGAAAGACAGCTGTGCGATCAATCCCAGCCTTTGGAAAAACCAGTAGTATGCAATGAAGAGTTGAATAACGAAGAAGAATATGGGGGTTCTCAAATGGATGTTTCTTTTTGTTTTTCAAATTTGGAATTTTTTTGTCAAGAAGAAATCTATTTGCTCGATCCTATCAAATAAACGAATGATGTTTCTACTGAAGCATATAAAGAATATGAAGTTTTAAAATCAGAAATTTTAGATGAAGTTATGGATGTCTCGCGTGGAAATTATCACGATTTTTCCTTGCATGGTTCTATTTAAGATCAGTTTGATAGCGTGCAAGGGAATTTACATTTGGGACAGCCTTCTCACGGTAAGCAAATGACTGAATTTTTTTAAGGCTGTCATGTTTTTTATAATCTAGTGGGAGAGTACATGGAAAATCTTTGTAGTGGTAATGGCTGGTTATATCTCTATTGTAAAGATCAATTTCTTTATTATAAGTTTGTGCTATTAGGTCCTTCAGCTCTGTTTTTTGTCAAGAATGAAAAAAAAGTTGGTTTATGGGATCATTTGCTTGAGTGGCTTCATTGGAAGTCAGAAGTTACTTGACTAAGCATCGATGCTTAGTAAGTAGGGTAGGTAATAAAATATGAATAAGCTCAACATGGCAAGCATTCCATTCAGTAGTTTTCAGTTTGTTTTTAGTTTTAGTTTCGATTTCAGTTTTTGTTTTAAAGTGCACGTCTGCAGTTACAACTGCCTTCAGTTTTCAGGGTATGGACACATGACAGATTACAGGTTCAAAGAGTTAGATTTGTTTGTAGAATGGTTTCAGTTGGTGGTTCAGTTCACAACGGGTAGAGGATTTCAGAAAAAAATGGGAGCCGCCCAATGGAATCGACGCTTAATCTACGGGTGTTCTTTGCTACCTCACTGGGAGGATAGCATCCCTCATGGAGCCAGCTATTAGCACCATTTTAGTTTTTCCACAATAAGCCTCATTGCCTGAAAATTTTGAGTTTCTCTTGAGGATCAAATGGTTTTCAAACATTCCTCATTAAAATGATTTATAAAAATTCCGAGGTGGTGCGAGAAAAAGTTAAAGGATTTTGGTTAAGAAGGATATATTTTATAGAGACAAATTATTCATTATGAACAATGTTTACAAAAATTCATGAAATATATTTTGTAAAAGGAGGATAAAGGTTATGTTTTATAAATATAAACGAAATTTATTTTTATAAATCCAAAAATAATTTGGATATTTTATGGAAAAATTAAATGGGATCTTATACCAAGAGGTATTTTACGCAAAGCCAAGCGCTCAATAAATTAAGATGTCACTTTGTTTCTTGGCATAAAGTCAAATTGGACTCGCACACCAACCTGCCACTTTTGCAACAAAATTAAACATAGATCAATGGCTCATATCAAACTCATTCATATTCAACGGCCAAAAGAAATTTCACATTGTGAAGTTACACGGAGCAATTAAATTTTTCAATTTGTGAAATGATGTTAAATGGTAGATAGGTTTTGACGGTCAGATTGGCATGTGAGGAAAATCCATGGATAAAATAAATTTCGCATTGTTAACTAGCGAGGAGAAATGAAGTTTTACAATTCGCAAAATTTTAAATGGTGGGAAGCCTAGGGCATGTGTTGAATTGGAAAAACAAGTTAATGGTTGTAAATCTTTTTGCTAGATGGAAATGCTATTTAGTTAATGGTTCAATCTTGGATGGAATGAGAAAATAAAAACATGTGTTTTTATCCCATTTTTGAGAACGAGATCAGTGATCCTAAATGTCTCGGTTCAGAGAAAATGAAGAGTGTTTAGAGTTCAATGGTTCTACAATTTTTTTGAGTATGGTAATGACAATTTTCAGACAGCATATTTATCATAAAGAGCATTTACACACGTTTTTTAAAGTGATCGGCAAAATTTTCCCTATAAATCGTTGTTTTGGTCATTATTTTAAATCAATTGTTCCCGCCGAACCAAGATGATTTTTCAGAAAATGAGAAAATATTTTTCTTCATAACACACCTATCTACAATAACCTCTCTCAGTTTTTATCTAGGTTCTGTGGATTGAGAGAATCGAAGTCATATTCAGAGAGAAACTTTCCAGATTTTTAAATGACTATTTTAGTCAGTTATTCCAATCAATTGTTTCCAAAAAACCATAAATAATTTTACAAAATTGAATGAGTTTTCTCTTAATAATAGGATCATGTTCAATAACCTCTCTCAGTTTTTACCCAGGTCCTATGGGTTAGGAGAAACAAAGTGATTTTTACAGGCTATATTTTTTGTTTACCAAAGGACTGTTTTAGACATCAAATTTAAAGAATCGTTTCAGCCAAATGGAGTTGAATTTTTGGAAACTGAGAGAGGTTTTTCTTCATAATAGTCATACCTTCAAAAAAATCCTTCAATTTTTACACAGGTATCCCAGGTTGGGATAATTTAAAAATAACTTTATAGGGTATTTTTCCAGAAATTTACAAGTTTACTATCTGAGTCATCAATTTCAAAATCAGATATTGATGAGATGGAGCTAAATAAAAGGAAAAGATGACATGGGTTTTTTTGGGAACATGGCCAGTTACAAAAATAGCTTTCAATTTTGACATAGCTATTACCTTCTGGGATATGCAGGAGGGGCATTTTAGCCTATTTTTCTAGTAGTCCTCATTTTATTTTTGTCTTATGTGAATCATGGTGTGTAGTCCAATTTCTTCAATTTCTAAAAAAAAATGATTATAGAACATCAGATTGGGAAGTCCAAAATGCTATAAATATACCTCCTGAAGAAGGAGAAAAGGGTTGAAAACCGATGTAATTTTGCTATGTATGTTTTCAAGATTATTTTAACAAAGTTGCAGAGCCGAGGTCACCGCTTTACACAGGGATTCATGTCTTGTTAATATTAGAGTCTATTGCTTCCTTTTTCATCTAAATGTTTTTCCATACTATCTCTTCCATTATGTTTTATTTCATGTCTAAAATAAGTGTATAACAGTTTGGAATTCATACATGCTATGCTCCGTTTGTTGTTTCAGATATTCACCAAAACTTCTTCTAAAGTTAATACATAATTATTTTTTCAATGCTCTATGTTGATGGTCTGTTCATGTTCTTCTTTTCAACCATACAATAATAATTTGACTGTGATTGAATGGCTATCTTTCCTCTATGCTGAAATTGTCTACATAAGTTCTGTTTATTTCTGTTACACATCTTGATTCCATCACCTAATGGTTCTATGTCTTGTTTCAACCAAATTTACAAACAATTTATAGTTTCACATGTATATATATGGAATTGTTAATATTTAGTGAGAGATCCCTCTTGGAAGACCAGAAGGCCACTTCTCTCTTCAAAAGTGGTTCTACTATTACCTGGGAGCGAGCCTTCATCAACCTTGGGATCAATTCTAGTGCTAACAAATTGGCGCTGTTGCCGAGGATGAGATTCAATATCATCCGTGTGAAGAACGACAAAGATTCAAAGGATAAAGACTATGTGGGAAAATAGATATTCTTATATGTGAAAAAGGTTGTATCATTTTCCCTGGAAACTCCACTGAAATATTCTGGAAGGTGACTCCACTGGGAAGACTGGTGGTCAGAAAGACAGAGATGGGGAGAGGTCTCAAACCTTCCCTAAATTTGAGCGAAAGATTTAGATCTAATTGTTGATGGTGAGGAATGGAAAGACATCAAGAAGGTCATGTCTCTTTTCACCTGGCGACTCCATCTGCGAAGGATCCATTCTTCATAATCTTTTATGGCAGCTCCACTATCAAACGAAGTTGCAAAGGTTTGAGGAGCTGATTTAGTTTCTCCACCATCAAGATGACTTCTCGGGATGCAAGGTATGCTCCTATGAATCTTGCTGCGATTCCTGGTTATCCCAATAAAATACCTCTGGTAAATTGGAAAACATATTTTCCAAGATTCAATGATGAAAAGGGTGATGATGCTGCCATCCACTTACTTAGATTTCATAAGCATATACATAAGCTGGGAGTGGGATGGCATGAAGATTCTTTAATGAAACTGTTCATTTTTAGTTTAAAAGGATATGCAAGGTCTTGGTATGAGGGATTGCCAGCAAGGAGTTTATCCTCCCTTAAAGACTTTCATACAATATTTCATGAACATTTCAAAAGGTATTATCCTTCTTTGTTGTTACTTCAAGATTGTTGCACACACGATAGAGAGTTCATTGAAAATGTGAAAGATGTGTGTGATGATGATCAGTATTTGGATGAAGAGGTTTTAGATATCTTACATGAATATTCATCTAAAAAAAAAAGACAAACCAATTGCCATGATATTCAAGAAATTTAGCAGCAGTTAGTATTGTCTTCCTTGACTAAAGTTGAAATAGACCAAAGCTCTATTTCAACCAGTTATATCTCTCTTCCTAAAGCTGATGATGATTTGTAGCATTATTTCCATTCTCTGTGTAACCAAGAGAGAGGTTGCGACTGTCAATCAAATCCTTCCTCATATTATTCAACTTCAGAATTTTTGTTACAAGAAGAGGCCTCCCCTTCCCAATCAGAAAATTCCTTTTCACAACTGCAATCTCTTGAAAGTTACAATGCTTGTGTGATTGATTACACAGAAGATGATAATTCTCAAAAATATCAGTCTTGTAGTCCCTCCACATGTTCATTTTCTAAAAATGCAAGTAAAGAGAAATCAGATTTTGAAATAGTGGTTAAAGGAAGACCTATACACCTTGATCAAATTCATATTTCACCTAAAGGTTTACATGACTATATGGAGATATCCTTGCTTGAAGAAGATGATCAACCTAGCGATTTGAAAGGAGATGGGTGTACTGATTTGTTTTCTGAAGAATGCAATCATCTTGTCAAAATTTCTGTTAGTGAAGAAAATTTCATTGCAATCCAAGATCAAAAGTATGAAAACATAGTGGAAACTAGACATGTTGAAGATAATTGTTTGCCATTGTGTTTTCCTTCATTTGAGTGGTTAAAAAGAGACTTAAAGTTTCTGATCACAAAAAGAAATTTCATATTGTAGATGAATGTATACATTTCCTTGGAATGGATGATGATCGAGAAGGACAATTGTATGATCAATCCTAGGCTTCGGAAAAACCAACAGTATGCAATGAAGAGTTGAATAACAAAGAAGAAGATGGGGGTTTTCAAATGGATGTCTCTTTGTGTTTTTGAAATTTGGAATTTTTTTGTCAAGAAGAAATCTATTTGCTTGATCCTATCGAAAAAATGAATGTTGTTTTTGCTGAAGCATATAAAGAATATGAAGTTTTAAAATCAGAAATTTTAGATGAAGTTGTCGATGTCTCGTGTGGAAATTGTCACGGGTTTTCCTTGCATGGTTCTTTTGAAGATCAGTTTGACAGCGTGTAAGGGAATTTACACCTGGGAGAGCCTTCTCATGGTAAGAAAATGACATAATTTTTTGACGGCTATCATGTTTTTTATGATCTAGTGGCAGATTACATGGAGAATCTTGGGAGTGGTAATGGCTGGTTATATCTCTACTGTAAAGATCAATTTCTTTATGATAACTTTGTGCCATTAGGTCCTTCAGTTCTGTTTTTTGTCAGGCATGAAGAAAAAGTTGGTTTATGGGATCATTTGCTTGAGTGGCTTCATTGGAATTCAGAAGCTACTTTACTAAGCATTGATGCTTATTAAGTAGGGTAGGTAAGTAAATATGAATAAGATCGACATGGAGAGAATTCCATTCAACAACTTTCTATTTGTTTTCAGTTTTAGTTTCAGTTTTAAAGTTCAGGTCTACAGTTACAACTGTCTTTAGTTTTCAGGGTATGGACCTGGGATAGATTATAGGTTGAAAGAGTGAGATTTGTTTTCAGAATGGTTGCAGTTGGTGGTTCAGTTCAAAATAGGTAGAAGATTTCAGAAAAATTTGGGAGCCTCCCAATGGATTCGGCACTTGGTCTACGGGGGTTCTTTTCTACCTCGCTGGGAGGATAGCATCCCTCATGGAGCCAGCTGTTAGCACCAGTTTATTTTTTTCGTAGTAAGCCTCATTGCCTGAAAATTATGAGTTTCTCTAGAGGATCAAATGGTTTTCAAACATTCCTCATTAAAAAAAATTATAAAATTTATGAGGTGGCGCGAGAAAAAGTTCAAGGATTTTGTTTAAGAAGGAGATATTTTATAGAGACAAATTATTCATTATGAATAATTTTTACAAAAATTCATGAAATATATTTTGTAAAAGGAGGGTAAAGGTTACGTTTTATAAAAACAAATGAAATTTATTTTTATAAATCCAAAAAGAATTTGGATATTTTATGGAAAACGTAATTGGGATATTTTACCAAGAGGTATTTTACGCAGAGCCCAAGTGCTCAAGAAATTATGATGTCACTTTGTTTCTTGGCATAAATTCAAATTTGGCTTGCACACCAACATGCCACTTTTGCAGCAAAATTAAACATAGATCAATGGCTCATATCAAACTCATTCACATCTAATGGCCAAAAGAAATTTCGCATTGTGAAGTTGCACAGAGCAATTAAATTTTTTAATTTGTGAAATGATGTTAAATGGTATATAGGTTTTGACGGTCAGATTGGCATGTGAGGAAAATCCACGGATAAAATAAATTTCGCAATGTCAACTAGTGAGGAGAAATGAAGTTTTACAATTCACAAAATTTTAAATGGTGGGTAGCTTAGGGCACGTGCTGAATTGGAAAAGAAAATTGATGGTTGTAAAGCTTTCTGCTGGATGGAAATGCTATTTAGTTAATGGTTCAATATTGGACGGAATGAACAAATAAAAACATGTGTTTTTATCCCATTCTTTGAGAACGAGATCAGTGATCCTAAATGTTTCAGTTGAGAGAAAACAAAGAGTGTTTAGAGTTCAATGTTTCTACACTTTGTTTGAGTCTGGTGATGACAATTTTCAGAAAGCATATTTATCATAAAGAGCATTTACAGGCATTTTTTGAAGCGACTGGCAAATTTTTCCCTATAAATGGCTGTTTTGGTCATTATTTTAAATCAATTGTTCCCTTCGAAACAAGATGATTTTTTGGAAATTTAGAAAGGTTTTTCTTCATAACACACCTGTCTACAATAAACTCTCTCAGTGTTTACCCAAGTGCTGTGGATTGAGAGTATCAAAGTCATCTTCAGAGAGCAAATTTCCAGATTTTTAAATGACTGTTTTTGTTAGTTATTCCAATCAATTGTTTCCAAAACACCATCAATAATTTTCCAAAATTGAATGAGGTTTCTATTAATAATAGGATCATGTTCAATAACCTCTCTCAAGTTTTAATTAGGTCCTATGGGCTAGGAGAAAAAAAGTGATTTTTACAGGCTATATTTTAGGTTTTCCAAAGGACTATTTCAGACATCAAATTCAAAAAATTGTTTCATCCAAATGGAGTTGAATTTATGAAAACTGAGAGATTTTTGTCTTCATAACAGTCATACTTTTGAAAACCTCCTTCAATTTTTACATAGGTATCACAAGTTGGGAGAATGTAAAATATCTTTACAGGGTATTTTTCCAGAAATTTACAGGTTTACTATCTGAGTCATCAATTTCAAAATCAGATATTGATGAGATGTTGCTGAATCAGAGGAAAAGAATAGATAGGTTTTGTTGGGAACATGTCCAGTTACAAAAACCTCTTTTATTTTTCATGCAGCTATCACCATCTAGGATATGCAGGAGCGGATTTTTAGCCTGTTTTTCTAGTAGTCCACATTTTATTTTTGTCTTATGTGAATTGTTCTGTGTAGGCCACGTCCGAAGTTTGTTAGAAGATGTTCTTCAATTTGTAACAAATTTTGATTCCCGAACTTCGGATTGGGAAGTCCAAAATGCTATAAATATACCTCTCGAAGAAGGAGAAAAGGGTTGAAAACCGATGTAATTTTGCTATGTATGTTTTCAAGAGTATTTTAACAAAGTTGCAGAGCCAAGGTCGATGTTTTACATAGGGATTCATGTGTTGTTTATATTACAGTATGTTGCTTCCTTTCTCATGTGAATTTTTTTCCAATTTATCTCTTCCATTATGTTTTCTTTCATGTCTAAAATAAGTGTATAATAGTTTGGAATTCATACATGCTATGCTCCATCTGTTGTTTTAGATATTCACCAAAACTTTCTTCTAAAGTTAGTACAGAATTATTTTTTCAATGCTCTATGGTGATGGTCTATTCATGTTATTCTTTTCCAATATACAATTATAATTTGACTGTGATTGAATGGCTATCTTGCCTCTGTGTTGAAATCACCTGCATAAGTTTTGTTTATTTTTGTTACACATCTTGACTCCATCGCCCAATGGTTCTATGTCTTGTTTCAACAAACTTTACAAAAAATTTATAGTTTCACATGTATATATCTATCATTGTTAATATTTAGTGATAGATCCCTCTCGAAAGACCAGAAGACCAGTTCTCTCTTCAAAAGTGGTTCTACTGTTACCTGGGAGCGAGCCTTCCGCAACCTTGGGTTCAATTCCAGTGCTAACAGAGAAGAAAGAAGAGAAGCTAATATTTTCTATCCTTTAGAAGATAGGGACTAATTATTTTGTGTTTGTATCAACATTCCATTTAGGAAATATGAGATTTCAAAATTGGATAATGCCTCCATTGGCAGACTTCATGCAGTCTTCGACTCAGGAACAAGACAAGTTAGTGCAAATCGACACCATCAAATCCACCAAGGATAAATCCCTTGCTATAGGTGTGGTGAATCAAGAAAAAGGATATAATAAAATTAAATATTCAAAGCAACAAAGAGTGAAGAAAATCCCCCAAGGTGTAGACCAATTGGAAACCATGCACTTGTTAAGGTGTATGGGCTGTTAAGTAAGTCAAGAGTTCAAACCTCATTGTAGCCTGAGATGCATTGTTGGGGTCAGTGTATTATCCTAGACGTTATAGTGGTAGCGATCAAAATTGACCCCACGTCACACGATTACAAAACCATCTAGTTTCCGATTACTCCAGATACAAAAAAAAAAGAGTGAAGGGTAAGAAGCATTCAAATACAGAAAGCTAAAGTTCAACTAATGATGATTCAAAATCCAAGAGGATGAAGAGTAAGAGAGGGAAGCCCAAATGTGATTATTGCAGAGGTTCACATCATGAAAAATATTGTTTCATAAGTAATTTGGACATCATGACCAAGCTCTTTGAATAGAACAATATTGATGTCCCATATTTCGCAAGAAGAGGGGAACACAAGCTCTCGTAGGAGGAAGAAGATGGTAAGTGCTTGTATGCTTTGGGTGCTAGGGAGAAACTTGTTTCTCTTATATCCATTTCAGATATATTTATTTATTATTTACAATATCATATATCATATTTTGAAACCTCCATCACTTCCTTGGGGGAAACCCCAAACAGTTCACCAAAGTTTCCTCCAAAAAGTAGTGATTTTTTACTAGTTTCTAACTTGTCTTTTGAAAGATATTTTCTAGTCCATTCAGATCCTTCCTATTCTAATTTTGAGGGTGATATATAGGATTATATGCAGGTTATGACAGTCATAAAATCATTTTCCCAACCATTTGATTCACAAAATATCCAACAACCCTCAAGTTTGCTAGTTGGAAAAATCTCAAAATTGCCTTGTTTCCAATACTATGTCACTTATGTATGTTGTTTTTATGTCTTTCATATCATTCATTGGTGGGACATCCATGCCATTAGCATTCATGGGAATTTTTTTTCACCTATTCAGACTTTATATCACCACCTATGGTTCAAATTTCAAATATCCAGACAATCCAAGTCCGTTGAACTTTCATTATGATCTAGTTTCCCACTCTTTTCCCACTATGGACCCATTCGCTCATGGAGACACTATACCTATGATATTTTCTGCTGTATATAATTTCTATTCTTATATTTAAGAGACTCCTGAAATGTTTTATATATTTATGAAGGTTCTTCATCAAATTGGGAAGAATATTCATGGTTTAATTGATGATATGGAAGCTATACATGAAGCTGATTTGGTTGAGTCTTTTGATGCTCTTTAGGAAAGATTTTGCAGAGATATATTTTCCATTATTGATTATTCTTCCATATCAAAGAATGGTTGCAGCAAAAATAATAATTATTATTCTCCTACATGAGAAAATTATGACCTTCAAGGGGCCTCTCCATATGTTCATTGTCTACAACACATTGATGCATTGATGCATGATCTTAGCATCCACAACACCTTGAATAAGCCCATCGCCAAGAAGATGTTCCTTCATCTCATTCAAGTGAAGAAAAATACATGTTGAAGACAGTTTTATCATTGTTGTGTCATATCCATTTGTGAGGGAGGATTTCCCCATGGGTTTTTTCCTCTTTCCTCATTTTTAGATGGACAAATAAAGTTTTTGTAAGAGGTGAATTGAGCCTTAGTTTCCAATGCCTCAATTTTTTATGTGGTTAACCATTAGGCCTAAGTGGGCCTAATGGTTAAAAACATGTGTTTCCTCCTAGGAGGTCACAGGTTCAAATCCAAAAGGGGTAGGGTATGTACATCTCTACATACTTTAGTAGTTAAATGATTGCACAAAGGGGGGTCCCTTGTCCCACAAACAAGGGGGTCTCATACACCAATTGGTGTCTCGCTTAGAGGTGACCTTAAAATTTTATTATTATTATTGTTATTATTACAATTAATATATTCTTAAGGGGGGAATGTTAGAGAATCATACCACCTTGTACCATGGTCACATACACCTAGGTCACATTTTTATTTTCCTTGTACTTATGTTGTGTGGTCCAGACCTTAGTTATATTGGTCTAGCAAGGTATATGGGGAGTTTTGGACTCATTAATGCACCCAAGCTCCCTATTTTTGGTCAACTAAGAGAATTAGAGCCCTCATTTATGACATTTAAGTCCTTGGGGTGCTCCTACTCCTTAAAATAGGGAATTGGTTTGACTATATGCACCCATGCATATATATTTAGGTGTTTTTTGGCCCTTTTAGACCATTAAATGACTCCTAGAGCCACTCCCACTCATGCATGAACTCCACCACACCTATAATACCTTCATTTATGTCTTATCATACTTCACCCACGTTCACATGTACATTCATGACCGTTTGAGGTGGTTTGGGAGATCATTGGTCAACCTACGGGGGTGTTATCACACTGTAATTTTCCTATGGTTGTGGTAGGAAGTCATAGGGGTAACCATTTAAACCAAACTTTAGATTGCATTCTAGCCAATACAGCTAGAGAAGGCTCTCTCTTGTCACAAGAAAATTCACATCTACATTTGACTTTAAGCAAGCATTCAGAAGGCTATATTTCTAAGGGTAGTAGGATAGTTGCAGATTTAAAAGTGGCGAAACAGACAGACAAGAAAAAACATTGGGAAATGCAGCCACAATCCTATATCAGTCAAGGATATTACAATGAAAATGAGTAGGGAATTTCCTTTACGATCTGAGGAAAATTAAGTGTCACATCTAGTCAAATATATTTAAAGGGTGGTAGGAGGAAGAGGAGAGATCCTAGTGAAGCAAGAGGAACCTATATGAGGATGAATATCTTAATGCACCACCTTTAGTAACAACAGAAACAAGGGAAATAACTAATACATAACACCTAACAGAGGATGAATTATGTAACAGTCATCATTAACTCATCATAAATGCGAGATCTAATACAAGGAGCGCTTAATGAAACAAATTCCTCATATACAACTAGAGAACATTAGATGGAAATAACATAAATGAAAATGATGTAAACAGGCTCATATCAGTCTCACTTCCAAGGTCATCCCTAAATATTTTTTACTATTTTGACTTTCAGGCTTAGGAATAAGCCTCCCGAGCAATTTCAAACCCCTTTCCTGCATACCTCTATGCCATAAGACATGAAAGTTTTTTTTTACCCTACCCCTCCTTTTTCACTGGTTTAGACCTTTGAAGGGGAATCGATGCAGATGCCTTATGTAGAAATCTTCAAAATTTAGTATGTGCTAATAATGGCTCCAACTTGGGGATTCTATCCTCCCTATGAGGTAGCAAATAACCATGTAGACCATGTTCCTGCAACTTCAAAGTCACCTGAAAAGGAAAACTAAATGAAATACCCTGCTGGAGACCTTACTTCCTTCACCTTGGGCTTTAAGTCCAGTAGGGGGGGCTATCCACACATGCAAGGTTAAAATAAAATGGTATATACAATGACAATGGAGTTGAAATTAATTTTACATAAAATAATGTTTGAGGAGCCTCCCATTTACAGGAGCTCCAAACACTAGACCTCCCTCCATCTTATACAAATCATAGGGATTATTTGCTTTGAAGTCTAGAATTTTATATGGGCCCTTCCACAGGTGATCAAACTTTCCACGCTTCCATTTTTCCTCATGTAGTGCATTCTAGAGAAAAACTACATCTCGCAACTGGAAATCCTCAGCCTTTGTCCTTCTGTCCAAGATTTCTTTCATTTTCTCCTGAAACTTTTGGGTTCTGTGAAATAACTGCTCCCTTTGTGGTTGTAGTTCAATCAACTGATACATCCTCCTCGGAGTTGGAAGTGTTTTTGTTTCCTCTTCCTATAGAAATTTCATCACTGGTAAACTCAAGGAACTGGGAAAAACCACTTCAGAGTCATAAACCAGATGGAAAGGGGGGGTTCCTATAAACTTATTCACACTAATTATGTTTCCCATAAAGCATGGATCGGCTTTGTGTGCCAAGATTTATTTCTATCCTACAATAGTTTCTTGATGATTCTCATGAGGCTCTTATTTGAGTACTCTACTAGCCTATTCCCCTGAGGATAGTAGGCCATGCAATGTCCCAACTGTATGTGATAATTTAAACATAAATCCACCATCTTATGAGACTTGACTACAGCACAATTTTCAATGATTATCTTCCCACGGACCTCAAATATTACCAGGATATGCTCCTCATGATTTTGTTTATAATTTCAATCCAATAGTTATGGCCTCCACATTTTCCTTCATGGAATTCCTCAATGAGCCTCTTTTCCTCCCGCTAATCGATAGTTCAGCAACATCCCTCCTGGTTCCTGCCAATACAATTTTCCCTCCAAGATGCAGAACGCAGATGCTTTCTGCTTGAGGAATATAGCCCTTGTCATGTCCATACCTTGTGGAGCCTGCAAATGCTGTAACACAAAAATAATATCAGTGTACCATGGGGATAACAAGAAACGCTCACCTACTAGGGGACCTGTCTATCCCTCAATATTTTTCTCTTATGCTGACAATTCAGCAATCATATGTAGGCTAAGAGCATCACATTTGGATTAAGGCATAATCTTAGATATCCCCTGGCCTTTGATCAATTTTTTGGTCTTGATATTGAGGTCATACTCAAGTAGGATCACTATCCACTTTCCCCTTCTTCCTTCAGGATTAGGTTGGGTCATAATTTCCTTCATAGTATTGGTGGGGACGTGAGCAATGATATGGGAATGTAGGATGTATACCCAAAAATAATTTAAGTCTTGGACCAAATCATAAGATTACTTATCCAAGATATCATACTTCATGGGAAAATCTCTCAGGGTCTTGTTGTAAAAATAAATGGGTTGTTCACCCCCCTCATGATTCTTCTGCAGCAATGCCCTTGCCACTGTGTTCTTTGAGGAAAATGAAAATATGAGAAAGTATTTAGAAAAATCAGGGCTCACGAGTACTGGTGCTTCAGATATGGCACTTTTTTATGTCCTCAAAGGATTGTTTGGCTTCAGGGTTCCACTTAATTTCTTTATCCTTACCCAACATGCATGTTATATATTTCACTATTTCAACAAAGGCAATAATAAATCTTCTCAGAAAATTTACTTTTCCTAGAAAGCATTGAACCTCCACCTTATTTCAAGGGAGCTCAATTTTTTTGATTGCCTCAACCCTCTTTGGATATATCCTATTGCATTATTAAGATATTATATGTCCCAACAGCTTCCCTTCTTTCATAGCAAAGAATGGATTTTTTGGATTTAGGGAGATGTCAAACTTTCTGCATTTTTTGAACATCCTCAATAGGTGTGCAACATGTTCTTCATTAGATTTAGAAAATACTGTGATTTCATCCCAATAGATGACTAGAATTTTGTCCTTTTCATTGGTGAAGGCTATGTCCATAGCCCGCTAGAAATTTTCTCCTGCATTTATAATCTCAAATGGAATTTTAGCATACATGAAAGTGCTCCAAGGTGTGGTGTATGTCATCTTCTCCTGATCCTCTGGGTGCACCATGATCTAGTTATAACCTAAGAAGCCATCCAGAGTGGAGATCCTCTGTGAACCCACTACTATCTACAAGATAGGGTCAATTTTTCGAAGTGGGTAATGGTCCTTCAATGAAACTCTACTCAAATTTCTGGATTCGATGCATATTCTTACTTCCCCATTCTTTTTCCTAACTTGGTCCATATTTTCCACCCAGTGTGAGAAAGTAAGGGCCACAATTATTTTGTCCTCAAATAACTTCTTGATCTCCTTTTCTATCAAGGGAAATAGTTTGGTATTCATCCTTCTCAGCTTCTGTTTGAATGGAATTTCATCCTCCTTGATTGGTATGGTATGTTGGATTATGCTTGTTCATATGCCTTTAGGTCACTATAGCTCCAATCGAACACATCTGAGTATTTAGTTGGATTTAGATGAGAGAGATCTTGATATCTTGAGGACCTAGGGCTGATATTATATCCCAATATTTACATCCTCAACATCTTCATAGCTTGGGACCAATTGAGGTTATTTAGCCACATCATTAGGATCGATTTTTTTTTATAAAGGAACTAGACCCCCGGGGACGAAGTTACCTTTTAGTTGCAGGGTTTCCTTACCACATATATTGTTCACATATTCTTGTTGTCCATCAACCTCTTGTAACTCTAGATCCCAAGCTTCCTTAGTTTCATCACCATCATTTTCTACAACAGGAGGAACACCCTCCTCCCGGGGTATTTATTGGGGATCAATAGTCTGGCCTTGCAAGGGTTCTTAAGTGTTAGTAGATTCCTCTAGAAGCTCATTTTCTTCATCAATACTCAATCTATAAAACTCCCCAGTGAGAGTGAGGAACTTCTGGATATATTTGTCATCTTCAAACACTTTCCAACTCTTCACGTTATCTAGGGAAAATGCTATGTTCCTAACTTCGGCTTCATATTTACTACTAGTGTGCATAGGGACCTTGAAAGTTGCCGCAGAAGTGGCCAAGGAATTAGCTATGCAATTTTGCAATCTGGGGATTGAATTAAAATTTCACTCTTAAAAACCTCTTATCAGGTCTTGGGCAACATTTTTGTAACTTTTTATCCTAGGGTGCCTGGTGTGATATTCACCTATCATTTGTTTAATGGCTAGCTTATAAGATCCATGTATCATTACCCTTCTATCCTGAAAATTCTTCAGGATGTGAATGGCTAACACCATAGCCTCATACTCTTCCTCATTATTTGTACAATCAAAAGCAAGTTTGTAGGAGCAAAGTTAAAGTTCTTCCTCTTGGGGGTCTCACCCACACTCCAGTTCCCACCCCCTCTCTGCATGCTGGCCCATCAAAACTTACATCCCATATTTCCTCCATCTCCTCTTGAGTAGGTACAAAGGAATCATTCTGGGAACTACATCTGTCTGTGTCTCCTTCTGTAAATAAAATAAGTATCTAATGCATAGAGGTGGTGGTTGTTTGGCCTTTAAGACCCATGTATGATAACTTTTGTTCCCTGAAGAGCCTTCTCTTCACTCCAAATATGAGGATGGTGGCATAGGACATATCCATTTGAATAGTACATTTAAGCCTTGTTTCCTAAGATCTTGATAACAACATCACAAACTTTGGAGGGATGTGAGATACAACTACATCCGTGACTAGGTTTTTGGCAAGGATTTAGGCTAAAGAGATTACTAGATCTTTGATCACCCCTAGACACCTAAATTTGATGGAATCAAAATAGCAAAGATATTTGTAAGGTTTGGTCACTTCGAATCCCAACTCCTCCATGATTATCCCAGGCATCAGATTGTGGGAGGCTCCTAAATCATACATGCCATTGTGTTAGATGGAATTGTGAATGTTCATACTGGTATAGAAAGGGGGTGTATCTTCATCAACATAATATTCTACATTGGGTCCAAAAAGGAAGGTGGGATTATCATATTGGATATTTAGGGAGTATAAAATTGCACAAACTTCTCTTGGAGGATTCAACATTGAGGAAAATTTAGAATGATATTCAAAAAAAATTAACAGCTTAATTAGAGGGACAAATATTTTTGTCTTTGGAATTTCATCCTCTAGACTAAAAGAGGTATTCCCTTGCTCTTATCCCCTTGGATTATATTATATTTTCTCCTTCCCTTTGGGATCTACTACATTCATGGAGGTATCCTTAGGCGGTGGAATGCTCTTTGGTTTGCTTGTATAGGATTTGTTTGCGACCTCTTTATTTCTTGTAACAGGAACATCTATGCTCCTTAGACAAATCTGTCTCTGTGCCTCCATGACAACAATTTGGTATCCTCTCTGAAATTCCTTTGATTCCCCAGCATGCATCTCTCCCCTTTCAACATGAGAATTTACGTGTTCTTCTTTGGTCAGAAAGGTGGAGGGTTGTTTTCAACCAAAATAGCACTTCTTCATCCAAGTACTAACATCCAATATGTCAGGGCACAAAAGGACAATAGGATTGAAGTAATACAAAACACTATAGATGTGCATGACTGATAATACATAAATTCCTGACCAGCTTAAGATATTTTCATTTGGATATTAGGGATGCACACATGATTATTTTCATTGCAACCCGCGTGTCATACGCTACTATTTGCATTGCAGCCCGCTTGTACCTTAAACACACGACTTGCCTTAAAGAAAGGAGTGTATAAGACATGCATTTCCCATATTAATACTCGCATGTACCTTAATTCAATGTTAAAAAATCAAAATCACGATTAGTCAAGATCAGTTGAGCCTTAATCAATAACTATATCAACTATTTCAACCATCCTAACCTTCAAAACCTCTCTATTTCTCCATGTATAAATAGAGGGCATCGGATGGGGCTAATCAATCATTTTATTAGAAGAGAAAATTTATGTTGGTGGTATTCCTTCATACCTTTTGGAGAAGAAGAAATCAACATCCTTGGTTTTCATAGGAGTCCTTGTTTCAAAAGATGGGTTGTAATCTCACCATTCTATATTTATTAATAAAGAAAGTTCTTCTCCCAAACTTTGTATTGTTGCATTCTTGTATGTGATGAATTATGAATTGTTTAATTATTTTATTATGAAAATTTATATGATTAATCATTGACATATATATATAAGATATTTCTGGAAGAATTTGTCTTTTGTAGGTGAATTGGAGAAGCCCTAGAAGATTTGAAGGAGATTGAAAGAAGAAAAGTCCAAGATTGGATCAACCGTCATAAAGCGGGTATGCTAAGCTTCCTTCCTATTCCTATTTGATTTCCTAGATAAGCTAATTGTCTACAAGTGTACTAGTAATTTGGTAACCCTAGAGACCCTAGGTTACAAGGGGGAATTGTCCTGAACAATAGAACTGGTGACTCCGCTGGGGAGTCCATCCTGCTGTGGGTCCGTTCTTTAAGTTCCCTTACCAGCCTTTGCTTCTTTTTTTATTCTAGGTGTGTTTAGTCTCTGGCATTTTATTTATAGTTTACCTTGTTTAGAGCCTTGTTGATATTCTTTTTTTATTTGAAAAACAGTTAACAACACATGCAGTTTGTCTACCTAGATAGTTGCATGTTTCACAGTGTACATGCAATTTCCTTCTGGACAATCGCATGTGGTACATAGGTTTTCTGCATAGATAGTCACATGTTTCCTATAGCAGTCTTTTGGTCCTTTATGGTTTTATTTTCCCTGGTTTTGGGTTTTTGATTGCTTGTGAGGGTTTTTTTTATGACATGAATCTGTTAGCCTGAGGTCTGTACATCACATCGTTCACTTGATTTCTTCAAGTCCTTGAGCTTTTTTGTTTGATTTTCTTTCATTTGTGACTGTAGGTGGTCCTCCTACTTGGTTTGTAAGTCAAAGTGCTTATGTTATAGTTCAATGATCAAGTCCTTTGCATACTTTATGATCTGTATTGCTTCTTGTAGCCTGAGTCTGACAATCTTCTTTTTGTGGATCTAGTAAGCTTTTAGTTTGCTAGTTACTCCAAGTCAGGGTTTGTTCCAGTTTATTCCTTTTGGTTGAAGTGGGTTAATTTGGGATATTTTTTCCTCATTTCATTGTTGTGTGCTTAGATTAGTCGAATATGCTCTAGTTTGCATTCATTTGCATAATAATTTTTGAAGTTTTTTTAAAAGAAAAGATAAAAATATTTTGCATTAGGTTGCATGTAGTGTTTCTTTTCGTTATTTTTCAAAGAAAAATTCATAAATTCTTAGAAAAAATCTTGCAAGTTCTCATGCTTAGTTTCAATTTCATTAGCTTTTACATAAAAGAAAATAAAATTTGGATCAGTAGTTGCAATTTGCTTTGGAAATTTACTTTCATGCATCATTTTTTCTTGCTTTTATCGAGTTTGTAACACCACATAAGTTTCACGCCATTTATCTCCAACCAAAAACATGCTATTAAAAAGAACGACATAATTAAAAATTATTAGTTAGTTTTCTTTTTTAGGCTTTTACACCAACTAGGTTAGGCTAGACTTGTGGACTATGGACTTTTAACTCTCCACATGTATTTGATTTCAGACATAGTCATCTAATCACTAAGTAAATCCTCCTCTATATTGACGGTATCTTGGAAGCTCCTCTCACATGGAATTTAAGCACGAGACCGCGTGAGGACCTGGACTGAGGAGATAACCCTATGATTCCTTGTTTGAGCATAGGCCAACATTTTTACGCATCTAGGGACTTCTGTTAATACCACCTATTGGGCCTTGTGCAGTGACGGTGTTGACATGGTTTGAGGATTTGCTACCTTTCCATGTCTACAAATCAAGATTACGAATATCCCCCCAGACTTTCGATATAGTTGTTGTAGCCTTTAGTATATTTGACATCTAGGGTTCATACACAGGTATACCAGAAGGCTATTTCTGGTCTACCTTGGATGGGCTTGGAAGGAAACCCTGGTAGAAGGTGTGGGAGGGCGATTGGGTGATTCCTCCGCTTGTGCCTAAGAACATCTATGGGGATTCCAAGTAACCATATATAAACTTTCTTCTGGAAGGCATATCTTACACCCCTTTGTCTGTTTGGATTTAGGATATTTTTAGTGAGTGCTGCATGTTTTTTTTTGTATTTAGTCAGCCTTTAGGTGTGTGAAAAGTCAATTTTTAGCCATGGAGGATCAAGACTTATAGGCTGATGAGTTTGCAAAGAAATTTAACCCCCCTCTTATTGACTTAAATGATCATGTGATCATCCAAGTTATTCCATTCACTTCACCTGTGATTGGTGTTCTCACGAGCAGCATTATGGAAAGCTTTGCGGAGGGTATGTCCACCCCCACTTCAGCTGTGTTGGCTGGAGGAGTGCCACCTCCCCTTGTTGATACTCCTAGACCAAATTCATCTACTACACCTTTATCACCAAGTAGTCGAGTTATTAAACCACCGAATTAATAAAATGTAGTGGGTCCTTCAAGTGGGGTTATCACTGGGATTCCCAGTGTGCCTTTTGCTTCACCCTCTTTCATGCATACTACTCAAAGTGGTCCTATTGGATCCTCTTCATTTGTCTAGGGATTCCCATGGAATGTCGAGCAGATTCCCCCATCTACTCCTTATGTAGGCCCTACACCTACATATGTGGGGATGCAATTTGGAAATACAAATACTTATGGTCAAGGTTTCCAAACTCCATTTTCAGCCCCCTTTACGAGCTCTCCCTTTTCACTTTTTAGTGGAGGGATACCCACTCCCATCTTCCAGACTCCATTTTCATCTGGAGAGGCTCAGACCACTTATATTGCATCGCACACAAATAATACACTGTAATATGGGTGGAATCCATTTCAAATTAGTCCAACTAATTCACAACCGGTAGTTGGGGGAAACCCCTCCTTTACATTTGGGAACCAGAGGGCAGGTTTTTCTACCTCCAAAAATCATGCTTTACAGGCTCTGGTTAGGCCTAAAATTTCATTCCTAGAAACATTAAACTTGCTATATTTGTATAAGTTGATGAATGACCCAGTGAAACATAGTGCCACATGGCCTCCTATTGCAACCAAGTTACCCTCGTACATTCCCAATTTTGAGGGGAAAACTGGTGAAGATCCAAGTGCCCATATCACCACTTTTCATTCATGATTCTCTTCCAACTCATTAAACGATGACATCAATAATTTGAGGTTGTTCCAAAGAAATTTGACTGGTGTTGCAACAAAGTGGTATATTGAATTTCCCTCTGCTGCCTTTGATGATTTTTGGGACTTAGAAAATGTGTTCTTGAACCACTTCCAGCTTCATGTCTGGTATGATGCCTACACAGTCCTCTAGTCTAATTTTAAGACAAAGTGATTCACATATCGGATCATATCCAAGAGTGGCAAATATGGAAGAGGCTTATAAGCTCCATCACCCCCCCCCTAGTTCTTGTTAGAGTGGTTCCTTAAATATTTATTTCCTTATATATCTAAGGATGTATCCACTTTGGGGGTGACCAATGAAGAAGAAGCCGTCCTCAGGGCCCAGTAGATGAATTTGAGATATGCTCAGTTTGGGATATTATATGAAATCATACCTGAGACGCCACAATCTATCCATAGTGTCGAGAAACCCAAGCTTGGATCCCATGCCAATGGCATGGTTGATTCAATGAATTCTCCCACTATAGATTCATTAGCCAAGAAACTCCATGAGTTGCTCATCAAGCATTCTATAGTGGAGGCAGCAAAGGCTGCCCCCTCAACCCAAAATGAAATTTTTTTTGCACAATCCACCCAAAAGGAAAATCAACAGCCCAGTGAGAAAAAGAAGAAAGGGAAGAAAGGTGAGGGAAATCAAAACAATCCTAAGCCCACGAATAATGTTGATGGGGGTAAGAAGGATAAGAAGAAGGTGAAATTTCCCTATAAGTTGTGCCAGGTAGATCACTTAACTAATAAATTCCCTCTCATTGATCAAGCTTAGAAGCTGCTAAAAAACCAACAACTGGCTGTCTTGAAGGATCCTTTTCCCCAGGGACAAAATGCAGTGTCTTTTTCTAATGTAGCTAGGGGCACTTCTAGTGCCCTATTGGAGAAAACCCACCAAAAAATACTTTTCGAAAAGGGTTATCACTCTGTTGATGCCTAGCTAGCATGATATCCCTGAGAATTGACCCAGACAGGTTTTACCGTGCCGGAAACACCCGCAGAGTAGATGAAGTCTCACCTGAGATGGTCGAGGGAGAGCTGTCGGAACCAAGTTTTCGGTAGTAAGGAGGAGGATCAGGACATCAATGATTTATTAACATATCTATTAGATCTAATATAGCCATTTTTTAGGTACCACAACATTCATCATAGATCCAACAAATTGCATCATTTGACTATTCATCGCAGCAGTATGACATTCTTCATTCATAAAATAGAACCATCGCATTAAATAAACACAAGAAAAGACATCGCAGCATATGAAAGGGAAACAATAACAACAATGATTCAGCTCAATATCCATCATATCATATTAATTTCATCGCAACAGATCCAAAACAATAGTCATCTTTCTCCACAGCAAGAGAAAAATCAATCCACGGAGTCGCTTACAAATCACAAAAAGGTTCAATCTCTCACTTCAGTCTTATCTCATATGGTCTATCTCTTTTATTTTATCCTTCTATATATTTCCACTTGCAATTCTAATCTATATATAGGCTTGTGCCTTTACATTCAAGGTCCACTTCTAACTAACTTCCTAACTGATTTAACCACTAATGACCTATTTCCACAAAATGTGGTCAATCAATGCAAAAATATGTATAAAATATTCAAAAGTGGTTTGTTTTCCACCTGTCGCACTATCTTTGAATTGCATGGTGTCACGTGAGCTTGCGCAACCTCCACAATGTTGCCCAACTCACTTACCCCAAGCGCCTTCTAATAGGTCCCCAACACATTTTTGTGGCTCATCTTTGAGCCACGTCAGCTGGCCATGATGGCTTCCTCGATCCTGAAGAGAAGAAACCATCACATATGCATAAGTATGTGACTGTTTCTAGATTTGTCGACTCACAGTTTGGACTCAGCCGCTTCCCTCAATGTCGACAGTAGTGGATTTAAGAAAACTTCTAGACTTATGGAACCGACACTGCCATCGTGCTCTAGATTTTATGAATACAAAATCATTCTCCATTTGCTATCGCCCTTCAAAAAAATGTCTCTCGGCCCAGTCTGGAACCTGCATCTGACCACTTGGTCCTTCCTAATGGGGTACATATAGCTACCAGTTCTCAGCTTATAACACCAACTTCGAATTAGATGCCATGATGACTCACTTGGGTGCATCATTATGACTGGATCCTTCATGTGTGTGCTAAATATGTCGTCGATTCTACCAACCTGCCTTTCAGATCTGTTACCATTAACTATGAATTTATCCATGCCATAGTTTCCTTCTTTGACAACTTCTATTGAGTATTGACTTGACATCCGGTCACCGTAGCAGATTCTCCCATACACTGCGATCCACTCTTTTCTATCCCTGGTGACCGCCTATCACGCAACCTTATCCCTTTTGCATGTCACGACTATATCTTCTTAGCATAGCCTCCTGCGAATGCACCATATTTACCTATTGCACAACCTTTGTTTGGAATACCACCTTGTTGTAGCCCTCTTTCTTCAATGTAACCTATTTCTAATGCACAATCTTTTGTCTGTCGCACCCCGTGTTCTGGTGAACCACCTTGTCGCAGCCCTCTTCCTTTAGTGCAGCCTCCTGCTAATGCGCAACCTTTTTTTTATTACACCCCCTTGTTCTAGTGGACCACCTCGTTGCAACCCTCTTCCTTCAGCACAACCTCCTATCGACACGCGACCTTTTCTCTCGCACACCCTTGTTCCAATGGACCAATAGCCCTCTTCCCTCAGTGCAACCTTTTTTTGTCGCACCCCCATGTTTCGACACAAACATTTTCCATTGCTAACTAGATATTCAGTGTTGAATCACCCACCCTTTAACCAAATACGACCCCCACTCATGGGCCCACTAGTTTTTTTTTTTTTTAGGCAGTGCATCCTTCGGCCCCTGTCCTATGGGGATTCAAGTGGCTACCATTCACCAGTTTTGGAAGCACTGCCCCATCTATCTATTGCAACTCACCTACACCCCCAGAAGTAATTGAATGGAAAAGATACGGGCCTAAGCCATGCATTTGTAACTTAGCTGAATGCTTTATGAACTTCCTGTCATAAAACAACACCAAATATCTTTGGGAAAATTATTTTCTTTTAATGTGGCTATCATTCCACACCTTCTGTCAATCCTTCTCAACACACTGCTAGAATCCCATGATGAAGTGGTCCTCTTCCAGTTGAATTAGAAGCATTGCTCGCTCCTCAAGTGCCTCTTCATCGCCCATGCCAGTTGCCGCAGCAATGCACAGAATAGGAATAATGTAGTCCATAGGCATAACCTCCTCTCTCCCATATACCAGTTTGAATGATGTCTGCCTTGTGACCCTCTTGTAAGTGATTTAATACGCCCACAGTACCGTAGGAATATTTAAATCCCAGTCATCTTGTTTAGCATTACATACCTTTGTCAACAAAGTTTCCAAGATTTTCTTGAACGCTTCTATAGTTCCATTTTCTTGTGGATGACATGGGGTGCTTTTCTTATGTTGCACCTGCAACTTTTCTTTCAGTGCTTTGAATGTGTGGTTGATAAAGTGGCTACCCTAGTTGCTCATCAATATCCTAGGGAATCTGAACCGTGTCATGATGTTTTCAAAGATGAACTTTGCTGCTATCACAGGGATGCAATCCACAACTGGTGTGGCCTCCTCCCAGCTTGTCAAATAGTCAGTTGCTATGATGATGTAGTGCACACTGGTTTGCTTCTTTGGCAGGTTGATTGCACCCACAAAGTCCAATTCCCATTTATCAAAAGGTTGTAATGTTACCTACGATACAAGCAGCATCTCATCTCGTCGCAATGGTTTCCCTACACCTTGACAGACATCGCAGTTTTGTGCATAGTCTGTAGCATCATTATGCAATGTAGGCCATCATATCCTAGCACACAATACATTACACGTGGTATCCCTTCCTCCATAATGTCCGCTAGCAACTCTTGCATGTGCTTCCTCGAGAATTTTCCCTTGTTCATGAGGTAGAACACACCGTTGGAGGATCTCATCAGGTCCAAGCTTGTATAAATTTCCCACGATCAACTAGAAATCCAAATCCCTCACTACCAATTGCTTCTTTTGATTGGTCGTCATCTCCTGCGGCGCAACTCTAGTTGCCAAGAACTAAATTATCAATGCATAATGGTCATCTGCAATATCAACTCAAAACAATTGTGCATCCGAGAATCCATCATCAATAATGGTGGGATATTCACCTGTCTCAATGCAGGATAGGTGATCAGGATAAGCATTCAGTGAAATATATTCCCCTCCAACACATGCTTATTAACCAGGTATTTCAAAGTTGAATATTCAGTGAACATATTGAAGTGACCGCCCAAGAGATGATGCCTGAATTTCTGCAGCGCATATACCATCGCCAACCCCTCTCTTTCTGTGGTCGTGTAATTATTCTCTGTAAAGGATAAAATTCTTCTAGAAAAGGAAATTGGATGATCCATATCTCCTTCCCCTGGTTGTGTGAGTACCACTCCCAGCGCAACAGACGAGGCATCGACATGAACATGAAACTCCTTGGTCCAATCGGGGAACACAAGTATGGGTGTTGAAGCCATATTGGCCTTCAATGTGTCAAAGCTACTTTGACATTCCTGGCTCCATATGAATGTGGCATCCTTATCTAATAGTTTCTCCATGGGGGTAGTAATTGCAGCATGACTATAGATGAACTTGCAATAGTACCCAGTATGCCCCAATGTTGCTTGAATAATTTTCATATTTGTAGGTGGCAGTAGGCTCAAAATGAGCGCAATTTTCACTGGATCAACCAAAAGCCCCTGTTTACATATGGTGTGATCCAGTAGTATCCCAAATGGTGCACAAAATATGCACTTCTTTGAATTCAATGTGATCTAATGTTGTTGACACCTTTCCAGCATCAAGCACAAGTTTGCCAAGTGATCCTTGATTAATTTGTAGACTGTCTAGTCATTCATATATACTTGCAAAAATTTCTTAATAAAATATTTAAATGCAGCGACAACGACATGAGAGAATACCATAGGTGCATTCTTCATCCCAAAGGGCATTAATGTGTACTGAAAGCACCCCCATTCACTGACAAATGTGGTTTTGTAGCGGTCTTCCTTTGCAATTCTGATCTGGTGATACCCAGAAAATCCATCTTTGAAGGAATACATTTCTTGATCACCTTCTCCCTCAAGAACCTCATCAGTTAATGTTACACCTAAATCTCATCATCAGCATGTGATAAGATCCCAAACTTTAGTATTTCCCTCAATCCCAAATTGTGAAGCAAGAACATTGGTCCAGACATCAAATTTGTATATGAAAATCCAGCACCGCTTCTACCCTTTAGTCAAAAAGTGGTACCTTCTTCAGCATCACCTATGACTATGTTTGTAGTAAGTGGTGGCACTACATTTACCCTTTAAGAAATGTGTGGTGCTACCTTAAATCGCTCTGTCATGGTGACCAAGAAGCGGTGCCCTTGGTAAAAAGTGAAAAAGAGAGGTTCTCACGAAGATTCTTGAAAGAAGGCTTTGTGGCACCCTTATCCCTGGTCACTAGGGAAACTTGGGCTTAAGATCCATCCTTGTAGGATCTACTAGCCACCTCACCCACCAATTTCTCAACCATCTCTATCTATTCCAAGCCTATAATAGAAGGCTTAATCCCCATGGTTTAGGAGAGAGTAATGTTGTGATCTTGCTTTGATATTCTAGCCTATGTTAGTCAAGAAGAGCTTGATGGAGTAAGTTGGAGCTATTGGGGACAAGATGTTGGTTTTGTGAAGGAGCATATCAACACTAAGGCATAGGTTGTAAACTCTTTCTTCATTTTGTTCATGCAAATTTGGTTTCTTTCCCATAAATTTGTTATGTTGTAATCTTGCATGTTTTTGTCAGATTCCTTAGTCACTAGCATAGATCTATAGATGATGTTCTCGTATCTTTGATCTCTTGTTTGTTTAATTTGTTTATGCAGGTATTTCCTTGGAGACCTTTTGTCATAAGAGAAGAACCACATCACTCCATCAAATATTCTATTCCAGGTGTTTATAGCTTCTAGGGAAAGTCTTCTAACCTTGTTGTGAACTATTTGTTCTGGATCTGAACTATTCAGACCAAAGGAACAACTTATGTCCATAGAAGGTATAAAATTCATAGATACAAATATGGTGACTCTGCTAGGGAAGAGCTTCAGCTGATATAATCTTCCTTAGTCTTTTTCAAGAACACTTGTCTGAAATCCAAGCTCCCCTCCTTTATTAGTTCAATCAGATCCACTAGCTGATCTAGTGGTTATTTGTTTAGTATCTTCAGATCTAAGTTTTGTGACCTTCTGTGCTCTTAAATATTGTTAATTCATGTTTTAGATGCCATTTTGCACAGTGATCTAACTTTGCTTTGTTTCCATCTTTTTCTATTTGCACATCTCTAGGGAAGCACACATGCACTGCAGGTAATAAGTGGTGCCACCGCTTGAAATTAGTTAGTAGGAAGCAGTGCCACCACTTGTGACCAGTAATCAAGAAGCGATGCTCTAGCAAAACCACTCTATAAGTGACTCTCTGCACACGGTGCTAGGTAGGCCTTTTCAGGCTTGGTTTTTCAAAGTTTTTTGCAAAAAAATTGGTTTAGTTTCTTTTAGTTTTGAATTTTTGGGTTTGTATTAAAGATATATGAGTGCTTGAATATCGAATTTGATGTGGTAAAAGGCTTGTTTTGTTAAAAATCAAGAGATAGGATAGGTTCATCTTTTTCTTGGCTTGTATGCTTGGTTTTGAATTTGTTGAAAGGGTTGATGTTTGAGAGCTTAGCATTGGTTAGATCTTAGCCTTATTGTTAGCTAAACCTGAAAAGAAATACTTATTTGATCGATAGCTTGTTTCATTTTTAATTAAAATTTTGTGAAGGGATTCTTTTTTTCTTTGAAAAAAGAAAATATTTTTATTGAGAATTATTCATATTCTTTGTTGGAATATGAATCATTGGACCTTTGATTAGCCACATCAGTTTTTAGATCTCTGTGTTTCTTCTATTTCTTTTATATTTTGATCTCATCAAAAGAAAAATATTAGTAGTTTTAAGTTAGATCTTTTTTGTTTCAAAGAAAAAATTGAAAAATTGTTGATTTTGGCTTTGAATGAGTTTTGTCTTTTTTCTTAGAAAAGCAGATCTTACCCTATCTTGCTTGCTTTTAAAATCAGTTTGAAGTTTGTTGCTTGTTCCCTTTCTCAGAAAGAATTTGGTTTAGTGTAGTTGTTTGGGAAAATTTTTGGTTTCAAAACAAAAATTGAAAACAAAAATACTCTCTCCTTCCCATTGGTAGGAATGCCTTAAAACGTAAAGTGAAAATTATCTGCATTGCATATTTGCATGGATTTACATTTCTGTTAAAATCTCATGCATTCACCTAGCCATTCAAGATAAAATTAATGGTAGTTATAGGCCAAAAATTGTATATAAATTTGAGTGATAAGTTAGTGATGTGTTCAGGCATCATAAAATCTAGGAACTGTCATTACTCGCTTGCACTGCAACCAAGGACTCACACGGTTCTTCCACGTACCATTGGTATATCGAACATCCTTTCACGTACCCTTGAGGTATATTGAAAGGTACTTCACATACTCGATTGTATATCAGAAGGCCCCTTGTGGACAGCTGTGAATTAGACAACACTACTATTGATTTGAGCTCCCAAGCACCTTGTGTATATCGAGAGACCCCACTAGGATTCCTTGTCCAACAGAGGAAAACCATTTGACTGTCTTGTTTGGAGAAATACACTGAGAACAACACTCAAGGAGACTACTACGCACATACCTTGATTATATCATGAGTTTCACCTGCTTGGAAATCCTTGTGAGAGACCGACTATTTTGAGCTCATCCTATCACTTAAGTTTACTTGTGGCTTGTAGCTTGAGTAGGAAAATCCTTGTTTGATTTTTCTTAGTTTTGAAACACTAGGTTAGTTTTTAGTGACTGTTCCAATCTAGCTAAGTTTCAGTTGAGATGATCTAGAAGGAATCAGGTCTTACCACCCGACTTTCCACCTGGAACAAGGGAAGGCTCCATGGAATCCATAGACCAAGGAGCTGCAACTGCCTCTCGGACGGGGGGAAATCCAGTTGTAGAAAGTGGAGGATTCAACCATCGCTTAATTATTTTTGCAATTTTCAAGAGAGGATGGAAAGGGTTAGGGCTACTCCTATACCCCATAAAGAATCCATGTTGGATCATTTTCCTCGTTTGAAGGATCCATGGCCTAAAGGATATAGTCCTCTTTCTCATAACGTTTCATCTCATGGTTTGTCTCCTCATAATCTGGGTCAAGCCTCAAACCCTACAGTTTTAAATCCTAGGTCTATTGCTATTCCTCCCGCACTCTCTATAGCTAGGGGGAAATCCTTAGCTCAAGTAGTGACTATACCTTATAACGTTAGGGGGAAACCCCTGTCACGACCTACGGTACCAATTATTTGAGTTGTTACTAGTACTATATAGAACTCTATTGTAGGGAAATCTACACTATATGTTCCTCCTACCCACACCAATATGGTAAGTCCTCCATCAAGTTCAAGTCAACCCTAACAGGTTCAGCCTGTAGTTAACCAGCCTTCTTGGTGTTATGGTTACCTAGCTAATCAATTACCTATAGTAAACATGAATTATCAACCTATGTCTACAGGAACTATGTATTCTACAATCCCTTACCCAGGAGACACGTTTACACCTTGGGGGAAACTTAATTGGTATTATGTGCTGGAAATGGAGGGAATGCCTATTCTTACTGCTGGAGGTGTTGGAGGGCCACCTTATGTTGTCCCACCCCCATGGGGTCCACCAGGAGGAGGCCCACCTAGCAGAGGCCCACCTTATGGAGGACAACCGCCCGGAGGACCCCCACTTGGAGGCCCACCTTCGGGAGGACCACCACCCTGGGGCCCACCTCCTAGGGCTATGCCACCTGGAGGACTACCTTCTAGAGGACCACCATCTAAAGGGCCATTACCTAATAGACCACCTCCTGAGGAGCCATCTCCTTCAAGGGGGATATTTGGGAGGTTCATCATCTAATTAACCAAATCAACAACCCATATATCAGTCAACTTACGTTCCTACTGGGACATATATGCCTTATCAATATTATCAGTATGTGAAACCTAATCAACAATTACTTTTCTTGGAAACTTTGGACTTACCTGATCCATACAAGTTGATAAACAATCCCATTCGACACAACCCTTCATGGCCCACTATTTTGGTAAAATTACCATGAGATATTACCAAGTTTGATGGAAAGCAGGGAGATGATCCCAAGAACCATGTTATGACCTTCCATCTATGGCGTTCTTCAAACTCTTTGATGGATGATTCTATTTTTTTAAGTCTCTTCCAGCACACATTAACCGGTACAACTATGAAATGGTACATTAAAATTCCACAACATTTGTTTGTCGATTTTAGCTCTCTGGAAACTGCTTTCCTGACACACTTTCAGCTACCCATTCATTATGAAATGGGTAGGGATATTTTTAATCCACTTTGTCAAAATACCTCCACACACAAATCAGAACATATCCACCAGTGGATAAGGAAGAGAAGGCTTATTAAAGCTCCCATTCCAGGCCAATGACCAGGTGATTGGCTCAATAAGTCATTGTTGCCTCTTATCGCCCAAGATGTGGCTATGGGTAGTGATTTTACTAAAAAGAAGGCTATCAGTCGTGCTCAGTATCTAGATTTGGTCTATTCCCAACCTGGAATGATGTATGACTTAATTTTGCAAGCTCCTCTACCCAGCACAGATCCCACTAAGACACCAACAGAAACTCCTATTGATGTGGTGGTTGGTTCCATCCATCCCTCATCAACATGAAAACCTGCCAAGAATCCAAATCTTTCTACCACTACTCCTTCAACTCCTATGTTTTTCACTGAGGTAAATGCTATTCAAAGCATGTAAACCCCCTGACAACGAGAAAAAGGGAAAAGGTAAAAACAAGAAACCTAGAAACCAACAGGAGAATATTAAACCAACGACCAATGTGCATAATAAAGGGAAGAGGAAAGAAAAATATCCCTGCTTATTGTGTGGAGGAGTTGACTTCACAAAAGAATGTCCTCATCGTGACAATATTAGCAAGTTTTTGATGAGTAACCCCACACTAGTAGTTCTTACTGATCTTTTTCCTTCTCAAAAGAAACTAATAGACCACATGTCTAATAAGGGGAACCCAAATTCCATGGAATAAATTTGGATGATGTCTTCTAAGACCATCAGTCAGTACTCATAGTCAATCATATGAAAAGACAGTAGAGAAAAAGGATGAAAATCCTTCTTCAGACAAGGTTCCTTCTGCTAGTTCTCCTCCATCCTCGTTTAATGGCCCTCTCCTGATCGAAAAACCTAATCTTGATTCATTTTTATGAACACCTAAGGCTACTCTTAGGAATTCAATTTTCAATCTCAGTACCCAAGCTACTCAATTTTATAATGTTGTTGAAGATTGAGCTCAAGCTCCTTGCACGATGTCTACCCTTGAGGTAATCCAAAGTTATCTAATGCTGCATAAAAACTTGCTAACAACTTTGGGGGAATTAGACCTATATAATACCAACTTGACTCATTTCAACATCGAGAACTATACATCCAGAATACCTCACCAACTAACATTTCAGACTTCCTCTAGATTAGTTGGGAGAAAGGTCCATGAGACCATTCTGGATGAAGGAGCTTCGACGTTGGTATTGTCTACAGCCTATTGGAGGGCCATTGGTTCTCTTGATGTTCTGAAAGCACCTACTACTTTAAAATCTTTTCATGGAAGGGGTTTCCATCCCCATGGTTTATTGCTAACACTTTTTGTCGAACTTGGGGGCAAGACCATTTTTGTTTAGGTGGAAGTGGTTGATGCCCCATTAGAGTACAATATTCTATTGGGGAGGAATTGGTTTTATGCTATGACTATTGTTGCTTCGACAGTATTTAGAACTCTTCGATTTCCACATTTGGGGAATATTGTGACTATTGATCAACTTTACTATTGTACACTGGATGCTACAACCCCTAGAGAAAATAACATCCCTATGCTAGGTCAGTCCCCTCCTCCTTATCATTCGATTGGGGTGGGTATGCTGAAAAACTCCACCCTCATGGGGGTGTTTCCGTCAGTCCCTCCTAGTACAAAAGTGGGGACAATAAATATGATTTCCACAACTGGCTATAGTACCAAGGGCAAATAAATTATTGAGTCATCCTCCTCAGGACTGTATGAAGTAATGTATGATGCTATCCAGTCGATTTCCGATGACCATGTTCATTACCTTCATCTTGTGGATTCAGATCCTTACCACCTTTCTTATTGATTAGAACCCTCTCTTCTCACTCTCAATTATCTCACACAAACTTTTCCTTCAGATGAGTTTGTTATCACTAAAGTTGAACCTAGACTACTAAAGTTCAAGCCTAGAGAAATCTTAATGATAAATAAAGATGACTAAAAATCAAATTTATAGCAATAAAGGTACGTCATAAAAAATCATGGAAATCAATGAAACACATAAATCATTAAACTGCAAAACATAGAATTAAATTTAAAATCCAATAATAGAAAACACCACGAGTATGAATTCATGAAAGAAACAAATCAGGTTCTGCAACAAAGTTTAAAGGTAATTACATATGAAACATAAGAGTTCTGGTATGGATTAATAAGACCATTTACATAACAAAATAATGAACACATGTAATTTAAATATTAAAACAAAGTAGGCTCATTTGATCATAATCATTTCAAAGCAGTAATTATGTATTAAAGATACAAAATAGAAACATTCCTGCATTTCATAACACATGTTTGATCTCCATATTTGATTCCAACCCCCTTTTATGATCCGACTATCTCATATATACAATCATTTTTCAAAATTCAAAATAGTTTCCAGATCCTTATCTCATGGATCTCAAATGACTTAAAATAACAAAGTTGTTTTAGGTGGAACTAACTTAAAAGTCAAAATAAAGTTTAAAATGACTGGTGGAATAAAGACAACAACCTTATCTAATGTCTATCGAATATACTGACTCAACAATAACCTAGATATTTAATCAAATACTCTTAGACACCTCAATTAAAATAGTCATATCATGAATAACTTGAGATCTCTTTTGTAACCTGGAATACTCAACATCCTTATTCAAATCCTTATTTTGAAACTCTTTGTTTTGATCCAATACCTTCTTATACTGCTTCTGCAATGTTCTTTTCTTCTTCAGTGTGTCTTTAGAATTAATGACAAGATTCTGATAATCAAGTTCTTTTTCCTCAAAATCCTCTCACAATATTTTATTTGCAATCATCGGGTTTTCATTTAAATCTTGCAGATATGTATTTTGTTCTTTGTAAGACAACATAAATTTCTTTGTCTATACCAATTATGGAATAATATCTTCCTCATATGTATCCACAATGGTTTCTTCTTCATGTAAATACTTTACACCTGAATCAACATTAGTATCAACATAATTTGTTTGTTTGTGTAAAATGATTCTAGGATATGTTCAGCCTTTCCTTGGAGTTCTATAAACTTTTCACCTTCTGAAATATGTTCTTCATTTATTAATTGCAATTTTTCTTTGCTCACAGACTCTTCTATGACCACTATTACACTATGTTCTAAAGGATTAAGTATAGGATTTGGGATTATTTCAAATTCGAGTTTACTTCTCAACTCAGTTCTAGGTTTTTAACTCAAATCCACACCTTTGGCTTCCATAATTTCAACTGAATTAACCTTTGCAATTTATTTTGAACCTACCCCTTTGTCATCATTATTGGTAGCACATGCTTCTGATAACTTATCATTTACCTTAGACCATTTCTCTGCTAATTCTTTGCCCACTTCATTTGCTGATTCCAGATCTTGCTCTATTTGCTTTCCTACTACTTCACATTTGTTTTCTTTCACTTCTTCCTTCTGCTTCTCTGCATCGAATCCTGATACAAAAAGAAAATTTTTCTAAGTTCGCCCCCTTTTTTTCAAATAAAACACTATTAACAACTTAATTAACCCCTGATGAAAAAGAGAACGAACTGTATGTTTCTAATGACTGTGAATCCTTGCAATCATTTTCTGCGGACTCTTCAACAAATAATAAAGCAAATTCAACTTTTGGTGTCCACTGAGATGCATCAAAAAACATAGATGGAACCTTGAAAACCTATCATAACGACCTTCACAAGTTATATAATTATGTACCATTTCCAATGGTGTTTTCCACATGGGCTTAAGCTTACTAATATGTATGCCATTTTTCCAATCGAACTTTTCAAACCATGGAAAAAGGATTTTTCTATAATTGGCTTCAAACGATTGGTTTTTAAACCATTTTTATCCATCAGAGGGTACACCAATAGCCTATGTTATAACCTCTTCATTCACCATTATCTACAAATCCTCAAACCAAACAACATCATCCTTGTAATTTTTTAATAAATTCCCTAGTTACATGTTCATTATAACCCTACAATATTTCGCAGAAGGGAAACCATCCAGCATTAGGAATCATCTTCGCAGACCTAGGGAATTCATGAACCCACTGCAACTTATTGGGTTCTATTCTGCATACAATTCACTAGGTTTCTTGTTCTTGGTCATCCTTCATGAACCTGGAATGCTCATAGCACCTATGCAATAGAACCCTTATCCCAAAACACAACTTGAAATTGATAATAGGAAATAACTCACAAACCCTATGCGTGAGGGAAATATACTATAACATATGCTATCATTAGGATGTAACATGAGGTTTACTGTAACACTTAATGAAGCAATTCTATAACTTTGACACCTATGTACCATCCCTGCCAGGTGCTTTCATGCAATCATCGCAAAAATCAAATTGGCAGCAAAACTATATTTCTCATTTTTTTCATATGCTACCAATTTATAATCAAAGTCATATATACATTTGATTTCACAATATCACTTGCTCCAATACAAATTAAAATTCTTTGAAATATTAATGATATGAGCCTTATTCTGATTTTAAAAAAAACATAACAAAAATCATAAAAGAAAACTAAGGTAAAAATATCATAAGTTTCCATAGTAAAGAATAGGGTAAAACTAGGATTATGACCCAATGGAAACATTAAGAAAAATAAAAATAAAATCCTAAGATAAATACGAAAAAAATTCTAGAGATAACAGAATCCAACCTGGAAATCATGAGTGAAAATGAACCCGTATGGGAATCACCATCATCAATATTCTTTTCTTCCCAATGCCACTTCATTGGGTTTTGACCTTGAATCATTTATTAGTACTGATATTGTCACTTATCTGAAAAACACCGATGTTGTTGCAAAATACTGAATATGAAGGAAATCTATGCAACATTACTAAAACAACCCCAATTGACATATCAGTCAAACCTAGAACCATTGAGCATGTTCATGTAGGGTGAAAATACTCAACAGAAGAAACTGAATCATATAGAGCATTATTTAGAGAATTATGAGATATTTTTTCCTGGACTTATGAGGAGATGCCTGGGATAGACCTGTATATTGTGGTTCATTAAATTAAAACCTATCCTATGGGAAAGCCTATCAGGTAGAAATTGCGTCAAGTCCATCCCTAGAAAGTTGTGGCTATTAAAGTCGAAGTACAAAAAATTCTGAATGGAGGATTTATTTATCCTATACCTCTACCGGAATGGGTATCTAACATTGTCCCTGTGAACAAAAATTAGGGAGCCATTAGAGTTTGCATCTATTTTTGAGACCTAAACAAAGCTTGTTCCAAAGACAATTTTCTAACTCTGCATATCGATCAGATTATCGACAACTATACCAGAAGTGTCATCTTCTCATTCATGAATGGATTTTCTGGCTATAATCAGATCGAGACATTTCATGTCGATCAGCACAAAACTGAATTTATATGTCCGTGGGGAAATTTTTCTTATAGTAAGTTATCATTTGGCCTCAAGAATGGCAGAGCTAAATCCCAGCGTGCCATGTCCTATGTGTTTCACAATATTAAAAAAATTGTGGAGCCATACCTTGACGATATCCCAATGCATTCACAGCAATGGGAAGACCACCCTGGGAATCTTAGAGACATTTTCTGAGATTTCATCATTATAACATACGACTCAATCCACACAAATGTGTTTTTTGCATTAAGACGAGATGTCTCCTTGGATTTATGGTTTCTACGGATGGAATCCAGATTGATCCACTAAATATTTGTGCTATATTGGCCCTACTTGCACCAACAAATATATTTGAGCTCCAAAGTTTGCAAGGGAAGGAAAAATTTCCCCACCATTTTGTTTGCAATTTCGCTGAGAAAACGCGTGGTTATATGCATCTCCTGAAGAAGAACACTCCATTCTTCTGGGATGAATAGGACCAACGAGCCTTTGATAATCTAAAGCATGCTCTAACTCATTCACCCATGATACACTCCCCAGATTATTCAAAGGACTTTATCTTATATGATTCTTACTCCACTACTACCATTGGAATGGTTTTAGCACAAGAATACCCCAACGGTCAGGAGCACGTGATATATTATGCCAGTAAGAATCTCATTGATTCTGAAACCTGATACTTGCATGTGGAGAAGTTAGCATTGGCTACGATCATTTTTGTTCAAAAATTTAATCATTACATCCTGTGGCTTCACACTACCATGGTAGTTGCGGATCATAACCCTATGTACTACATCCTGACTCATCAGGTGCTAGGGGGGAATAATTCCATTTGAATGTCATCCTGCAGGAATTCGACCTTGATTTTTCCAAGGCCACTTCAGAAAAATACTTCGTCTTTGTAGAGCTGATGTGTGAACTTCCCTGTGCTTTGAAGGATACTGATACTAGTGATTCATTTTCGGATGAATTATTATTCTTACAACAGACCCATGGGATGGAGATTTAATCGTTTATCTCCAAACTCAAATATTTCAGCCCAATATAACCCATGACGATTGTCATCGTATCTGCCACCATGTGAAATACTACCTTATATTAAATGATACATTTTATAGACGTGGTATCGATTCCATTCTCTGATTATGCCTTACACATGAGGAGGCTAAACAAGTCCTTAATGATTGCCACTCTGGAGCAATTGGTGGTCATCTTTCTGGGATGGATACAACATAGAAAATCTTTCATACTGGCTATCCCTAACCTTCAATTTTCAAAGACTGTCATGAGGCTATTAAGAAATTCCCACCCTACCAACATTTCTACTGGAAAAATCACACCGACTCTGCTCCTTCACATCCCGTCATTTCAGTTGGCCCTTTTTCCAAATGGGGAATTGATTTTATGCATTGTAACCCTACCTCAGTCGAGGGGCATGGTTACATCAACATAGCCATTGATTATTTCACAAAATGGGAAGAGGCTATGCCTATATATGTAGAGGATGGTAAGACTACCGCCCTCTTCTTATTTAATCACGTGATAGAGAGGTTTGGAGTCCCATGGTCCATTGTCACTGACTACGAATCAAATTTTTGGAATCAGATGATGACTGAGTTGAGTACCAAGTTGGGTTTTCACCATGAAAACTCAACACCCTACTATCTACAGGCTAATGGTCAATTCGAGGCCATTAACAAAGTTTTAAAAACTATGCTACAGAGGATGGTTGGAGATCATAAATCCAACTAGTAGCTAACTCTCTTTTCTGCTCTTTGGTCTTATAGGACTTCGGTAAAAACAACGACTGGTTTCACACCATTCCAGTTAGTTTATAGACTAGAAGTTTTCCTTCCTATCCAATGTCGGATTCCATCACTTAAACTTGCAGTAGAACTTATACCAAACACCTCCATTGAGGAAGAGAGATTTCTATACCTAACTGATCTTGACAAAACCAGAACAAATGTTTCCTTAGCTAATGAGGCACATAAGAAATGCGTCAAGGCACAACATGACAAATATGTTTAGCCTTAAGTTTTTAATGAAGGTTACCTAGTTCTGACCTATTATCAGAAACATGATAAACTAGTTAAAGGGAAGTTCGATTCAATGTGGCATGGTCCTTTTGTTGTCAGCAAATTTTTAGAGAAAGGAGCTTATCAGCTCATGGATTATGACAGAATACCCTTCGAGAAAAATCGTAATGGTTTGTACCTGAAGAGATGCTATGCTTAAATCATTTTGTATGTTACCTTTTATATATGTATATTATTGGCTTTCATTGTGTTGTTTCTTGATTCAGTATGGTGTTGAGTTTATTGTCCAAACTGTTTATAGCATGTTTTGGTTATGCATATCTAATGGATTTCTACAGCTTCGCTGATGGTGGTTGTTGTCATACCCTGAACCTTGCTTCAATTTCTTAGGTTCTCTATTCCTTGGATAATGACTTGAACAATTCAAGAGTGGTTTGTATTGGTCCCTCTACCAACAACATAGCTGAGTATCAGACAGTAATAAGTCTACTGACTAAGGGTGCATCTCAATACATTCATGACTTGGTATTGTTTATGGATTCACAATTAGTGGTTTATCATCTAAACCATGTCTATACCATCAAAAACCCTGTACTTCTTCATTTATTTCAAATAGTGCGTCTATTAGAGAGGTCATTTGAATATATTACTTGCAGGCATATCCCTAGGTCCAATAATATGGTTGGTGATTCGTTAGCAAACTACATCCTAGATTGGTATATTGCACATTCATAACTTGCAAAATAAACATGGTTCATTGTAAAATAAATTGTAAATGGCACATAAAAATCATGTAAATATGATTTCCATTTGAGACATACAAACACCTGTAATAAGTCTGTATATATATATATATATATATATATATATAAGGTTTTTTACAAAAATTTGGTCAGGAGACCTCATTTGAAGAATTGTGGATTTTAGGAAATACAAAGTCATACAAAAAACCCTGAAGCTCGTAAAATTTCAATAGTACATCATGTGGAACACCATCTAATGATTCTCATGATAGCACATGATGTCTCGTGCTACCTTGCAAAGTAGTTGGCTGAAGTAGCTCAACGCTCCTGTAGTATGCCTCTGATACCTCATGGGGGGGTCATCTATAGCTACATCAGGAATATCAAGAGTCAGTTTCTCTAATTTTTCCTCTATCTCATTAAGGTGGTCATCACCCCTCTAGGAAAACTGAGCTCCAGCTCGTCTATCCATCGGAGAATATCCTCCAAGTCATTCACCACCAACATCTACATGTAAATATTAGGTCTTGTTACTATACATAAAAAACATAAAATATAAAAAACATAGAAAACATGATCACCATTTTAGGGATTTTGTTTCTTACCAATATCCTCCCACTGAGCACCAGGTGGTAGTGGTAGATCAGGGTCACCTTTGAAATCTATCCCTGTATAGGCATAATCCTCTATCATGAGGATATGATCTCGCAGCCAATGAAAGAAAGCAGCCTTGAATTTCACCTTGGCTCTGCCACCACCTATATGAGCCATGATATCAGCCCACCTTAGCATATGTGGGTCTCCAGACCTAAGCTCAATGAATATCACCTAGGATCTCATGAGAGGAACCCTCTCAAAAAAGAAGCAAGCCAAAATGGACCCAAAACCAAACTGCTTTTGTTCTCCCTGCTGAAATTTTGTCAGCTGGTCTTTTAAGATAGGAAGAAGTGCTTCTGCCCAGTTGTAAATAGTATGAGCCATAACTTCCATGGCATACAACATATGTTCCCTATATTCCTGATGAGGCCCTTGGATTCCATCCAGGCTCTACATAATGAAAAATACTGTGCGAAAAGGAATATCCACCACAACTCTAATATAAATCTTCTTACCTCACATTCTTGTGCTATGCTGAAAATGACGGTTGATCAAATCCTGAATAGTAATGTCCCCTCCTTGGGAACCAATAAGAGAGATAGGGGACCCTCGCCTAGACAACCCTGTCAAGAAGTAGATATCTTCTACCTCTATGGTCAACACATGAGGTCCTACCTCAATTAATGCTACTTCGAGTTCCACATTTGTAGGATATATTCCAGCAAGCGAGGATGTGAAATCATGATGTGGGTTTGGAAGAACTTCAGAATGCCAAAACCCTGTAGGGCACCCAAAAAACCCACATCTCTTGCAACAACATCATCATCTTCATCATGTTGTCTTTCTTTCTAGATAACCATTTTTTAATTCGATAAACCTACCAAAAACAATTTAAAATCTATTTAGAAGCATTTCCCATCATTAAATTTTCTTTAAAACTTTTGTTTTGGCCGGTCCATTAGTTTTTTGAAGCCCACATCCGGCACTGCCTATGTTTAGTTAAGATAGAGTGGTGCCACCGACTATGTCAAACTGAATAAGTGTGGTTTCTATCGAGCATTGCATTTCGCGTAAGGTCTAGGAATGGTACACGCATTTCTCATTTTAGGTTTGGACTATGAGCTAAAAAAACCATGAAAATTAAAAATTGAAAACCATAAAAGGAAAGAGGATGGATTTATATGTTACCTGAAACTGACAGTGTAGAAAACAGACGGCGGATGCTCCTGTAATATCTAGCAGAAGTTTTGGCTCGAAACTACCCAAAATGCTCTCCAAGATTGGTAAATAGTGAAATGAGTTGTTTTTTACTATTTCCTCAAGCTTTTATAACATTTTTCTAGGGTTTTTTATATTTTAAAATCATTTTTAATAAAACTACCCTTTAATATAGTTTTGAAGATTCATTTTATTGAATGTTTTGGGAAGCTAATGGTCATTTTCAAATCTTGCAGGGACACAAATAAGCAGTAAACTCTATGGGGAAGTTTTTTTTTTAAATTTTGTACTTTAAAAAATGGAAAATTCCCATGAGAGTTATCAAGACTCCTATTCCTGGTTACCCTGCTCCCAAAATATGACAATCAATGTGATGCACAAAAAATTGCATCCCTGGATAACTCTAGTCTTTAAATGATCTTGGAGAATGCATTGAAGAAATTGTTGCATATCCATA
Organism: Pseudotsuga menziesii; assembly: GCA_001517045.1. NCBI lineage: Eukaryota > Viridiplantae > Streptophyta > Pinopsida > Pinales > Pinaceae > Pseudotsuga > Pseudotsuga menziesii. The sequence goes on from LPNX010953934.1 coordinate 49,739, forward strand.
ATCTAGTAACATGTAGCAATCTTGTTTTCCAAATATAGTTTTTCAGAGATCTGTGTTCGTCATCCTGTCACCAATTGATGTAGCTGCAACTGCATCCCCAAAAAAATTTATATTTTAGGGCCCCTCCTTACTTTTTTCATTGAAAGCTTACTTAGACTAGCTTTTAGTCCTAGTAAATCCATCCTAAACACTTATTTTTTACCAAAAGGTTCAGCAAGGAAGTTTTTTTTGGCTAATTTAAAATTGAAGTTTCTTCACCGATATATCGGAGTAACTTGTCTAGTTTATCTAACGTGTCGGAGGAACAAAACCAGTCGCTTCGACACAATCGGCTTGGGAAATTTATTTTTTTTTTTACAAAGTGTCATTTCGACACAACTCGCTGACAAGGTCAAGAGTAACTCACAAGTAACCTCCGACACAATTATAAATATCAAATAAATTTGTGAACGTTTACTTGTAGCCAAATTTTTGAAAAGTTTCGAGTTTCCCACCGATACAGTCGTGATCGATAAAGTGTTAAGTAACGAAACCAGTCAGAAGCTTTTGGTGAGTTTTTGCCGATACGGTTGAAGAGACTCATTGTTTTCCTTGTCCCTAACACGGTTGCAAGAAATCATGTTTCACCATTGATAATGTCAGAGTATTTTTGGAAGATCTCCAATACATTGACATTACACAGCAAGTGACTGCATTTTCGTGCTGAACAACATTTTGATCACCTACTGCACTAAATGCTCCAACAACCATATTAATGACTTCTTTTTTGATATATTATATATAAATGGGGCGGTGTCATTTTGATTTTATTCATGAACGTCATTTGAGAAGAAACCAACCACCAGGAGACAAATGGATCTTTCACACTCAGAACAAAACCGTGTCCATATATTTGTTTGACACGTAGGTACTTTGACCTCGTACTATTGTCCTCTTTTTAGAAGATTAAAAACTTGATATATTTGTGGTAGGGGTTTGGTTTAAAAATGTCGTAGCCAGTTGTTCACCATGGTATAAAATTTCCCTATCAATATAATAGTCATCTGTAAACCCTAAGCTATCCTTGTTCCAATTTCCATGGTTAGAAGTCTCTGAGGTTGGGGTTTGAATAGTTTTTGGGCCTCGTGGCAGCCTTTGCGCCTAGTCATGAAATTGTGCCTTTTCCATGTGACTATCCTATCGGGGACCTATTCATGAGTTCATAAATCTTAGGGAAAATCTTCTCCCCAAGCCAAACATACCCTTTTCTTATAATCATCTTCTGATATCTTACTTCACATCAGTTCCAGGCTTGGATGAAGATGTCTATACTTGCTCATCTTCATTTTTTCTAGTGTTGGGATATGCTTGTTATGCTTAGAAGGAAGGATTTTTCCAGTGTGGTTAGTATGCGTACTCATGCTTTTACTCCACAATGACTATCCTAGGAGAAGGGGTCAAGAACCCTATAAACGCGATAGAATAAAAGGGTTGTTAGGGATGTTACACAAAGCCACTCGTTTTTCTGTTTTATTGAGAGTAAAGGTATCGATGGTTTTCAAGGTTTAAGACTAAACCTCCCTTCACTATGAAATGAGTCATTATGACAGTATGGTGTTTTCACCTTCCTCTTGTTGTGCACCCCCAACTTGAATAAGATTGAGAGAAAAATGCTTTTGTTTGACGTTTTCTTATTAATAAACAAAAATCAATGAACATGGATGAATAAAAGAACAAAAATTAAAATTATCAGCTTCCACATTATGACCGATTATTCTTTCTCTAAGAAACGAAGGAAACACTAGGATAACAATAGGTTTTTAAATCACATAGTAGTGTGTACACATGCGCTGATAATTTTTTATTTTGAACTCTGTAAATACACACCTTTTTGTCACATTAGAAATAAAAG
>LPNX010953934.1:51924-81403 GCA_001517045.1 Pseudotsuga menziesii
TAATTCCATAATGATAGTTTCCCCATAATTCAAATGGGGAGAACTCTACTAGGTTATTAGTGATCAGAACGTCTCCAATGATGGTCTTGAAGAAATGGCCATATATCAAAACATAAAGAACTCAGACATCCCTAAGGCCACCACACGCCCGGAGTTGTTCCCTTGCAAAAAAATTATCAGGCAGATTCTTCCATAGAAAAATTCCAATACAAGGATTATCTCTAGCATAAAGTGGGGGAGGTATTTTTCTTCTTTCATTCCAGCTTACATAACCCTGGTCTGCAAGCTACCCCCTGCACAAGTGATTATGACCAATGATTGTGTCAAAAGGTAGACATGGATATTTTGGAGTGCGCAAAGAAAATGATGATACCAGAAAACCAATTGAGCCACAAGGAGACTGGGGAATATGAGTCCCTCATCGTATAGAATCCTTTGAGGATCCTAGATTTGATGCTAAATAGTATTTTCATCCAGGTTGACGGAACCTTGTATAAATTAAGTTGGATTTCCCTCATTTATTATGTAGCCTTTGAGGCACTATTTTTAACTTGGCATAAATCATATGAGATAGTCTGCTAGCCTGTGTCGCTACAATGTGGGGAGGTATCTGTCAGAAGAGAGAGGAATATTACATGGAATCTTACTTGATCAACTACATTTTGTGCAGGCACCCTTTCACCAAGATTGGGTGCATTTGGACACAAACTAAGACTCCCGTGTATGTTTCTTATTAGATTCTTTGGGAACATAGGTATGCAAGTTTCTACAAACTTATCTGTGAAGAGTTTTTTATTCCCCTTTATGAGATGATCTTCCTCAAAGAGCCAAATTTCTTGTCAAATAACACCATGGAAGTTATTTGTGAATATGGGGACAAATTTTTCTCACAACAAGGAACATACTTAAGGATGTATGGAGGCTCCAAAGCTCCATTATGCTACCCAAATACGCTATGGACTATGTAGTCCATAAAGAAGCAGTAAGGAAAGTGTTCATAAATGGAGTAGGTAACTTCCTCCATGACATGAAAAAGGAAACCTTCCCGCCACTAAATTTATGCATAGGGGGTTACATGTTCACCAAAGTCAAAGGTTCCTCTGATTTTGTAAAAGAGTTGGAAATTTTTCAGTTTGCGGATAAAATTTTCAAGATAAATGATAGTAGTGGAAGAGTCGTAGAACATTGTGCGGTTGTTGGTATACGCTATGAATACTCAGATCAATTTAACAAGGATTAATAGGTATACAGAAGGGTTAGAAACATGACTAAGCTAAGCAATCATTTCAATAAGAAAAGTGTCACCAGTGGGAGTAAAGAAAACTATAGTTCAGCTGAGAAATAGCTATAGAAACAAAAGGAAGAGGTCTTGAAATTACAATAGGACGAGGTAGAGAGATAAAAAAAGGAAGAAGCTGAAAAGAAACAAGAAGAAGAGGCTCAGAGGTAGAAAGAAGAAGAAGAAATATTAAGGAAAGAAGAAATAAAGAGAAAATAAAAGGAATCCAAGGAGACGGATGAAGAATTAAGAAAGAAGGATGAGGAAGACAAGCTCGAGGAATAAATAGACCGAGAAACAACTTAGAATGACCTGATAGATCCTCCTTCTTCATCAGGTGGCACAATCACTCCACATTCCTTTTGCAGGACTTGGGATTACTCCTTTCACTCCATCTAAGAAGCACATGGTGGCGTTCTTAGATACCATACTTTTTATAAGAAAATAAATACCATCACCTAAAGGTATGAGAAAAGGTTAAAAATGGGATCCCGGGCTTATGTGGTTATGGTGACTGAAAATACTGTCATGGAGGGTACGCATAAAGACCCTAATTTCATGGATTATGTGAATGTATCAACTCCACAATCCAACATTGATAACATTGACCGGTTAATGGAAAATGTAGAGCATCAAAAGGAAAAAATGATCAAGTTCAAAGATACTCTGGTCAAGACAAGAGGAGAAGGAATAGAACTAGAAAGAAAGCACGAGGCTATAATCTTGGAAAAAGAAAGAATCCAAAAGGAATACAAAGCTTTGGAGGAAGAAAATGATTCCTTGGAGGTGCAGGTAATCATTATGGAAGGAGAGAAAAGGGATTTTGAATCCAAGATCTCAGAGTAGGAATTAAGGGAATTTGCAGCGAGCTAACAAGTGGGGGAATTAAAAACCCATGTAGAATAGTTTGTGGTTCAGAAGGGATCTCTATAGAATCAGATAAAGATAGACAATGAAATAAAGTAGGACATCACTCCATTCTGAGACTAGGATTGTAACATCCAAAGGAATATGCACCAAGTTCAAGTTAACCTCTCGGGTGAAATTTATAAAGTAAAGTTGATAGTGAAAAGATTAAAATAAATTGCGGCAGAGTCACTAAATTTTAGAAAAAGACTAATAGAATTCAGAGAAAAGGTTCAAAGGCAGATGACCTAGGTAGAGGCAAACTAGACATTTCAAGAACACACGCCACAGAAAATAGCCAGAGGCATAAAAATAGAAATGGCACTCTTGGATTTTTCCAGAAAAGTTTCCATAAGGTTAAACAATGAAATTGACAAAACTCTAGAAAAATGTACCGATTTATATAAAAAGATAAGCCAATTTCACAATAAATGCCATCTTTCTCTGTCTACAAAGGTCACTCATCTTCCAAAAAAGGACCATCATATGGCGTATCTGCAAGAGGATGTATAGTACATTCAGAAAATGGAAGTTGTTAATGAAGAAGATGTTAAAACTTGGGTTTCACAAGCTTTCGTCAGCAATCACATTTTGGAAAATGTGTGTAGATCCTCTCCAAAGAAGGTGACACATGTAGAGACCCATTTGGCCATGCACGAAGTGACCGTGCAAATTCCAAAGCCAATAAGCTACAAGACATCGCAGAAGAATCCAATACATGGGGAGAATATATTTCAAGTTTGGCTGGGCCCACTTGAAATTCTTTTTCTTTTATGTATTTTTCCATTTTTCAAATATAAGACACTAGAAGATGAATTTTTGGAATTCCTAGGGTTAGGGAAGTTGATGAGTCACTAGAGGACAAAGTGTAACTGTAATATAAATAAAGGTAGAGAGTAGAGTTTAAAGACATTTCACTAGCACAAGGAGGATGGATTATTTTGTAAGGAGAACTCATTTTTTCTGTTAATAAAGAAGGACCTACTTGCTGGGAAAGCACTGCACAAGAATTTGCATGGAATGTGATGTGGAATTACTTTTATTTTGTTTCTGTACAATTGTGATATCGTTCTGACTTCTTATGAATTATTTCTTAGATAATGAAAGATTGTACTTCTGTACAAAGATATGTTCGTGAATCAAGTAATGAGTGTTTTATTATGCCAAATATTTCTTTAATAATCATTCTACTGTGAATATACATATGAAATTGAAACTGTTATTTGCAATATTATTATGAATAATTAAAGCACATTGCTCTGTTTCTTATAGACTTGTTTAGATTCAAATTTAAAGAAGTGCAGTGAGAAAACATGAATGATAAGATGAGAGGTAAGATCCTACGCATCACTCATGATGTTCATGTTCATCAATTACATGGATTTAGTTTAATCATTTGCATTTACCATTATTTTAAAGAAAACAACATAAACAATGGATCGGGTTGCAAATGGTAAAGAATTGAACAAATTTAGATCTATGGTAGCTGGACCGTTAACCAAATGAGTTCCCCACAACAAACAGTGAACGATCTAATTGGGATCTATTATCGGGGAAAATTCCTACTTTCGCTACCTAGATATTTTCCAGGAATCAATAGGGTGCACTATTGGATCAAGGCCCCACAGCTACAGGAAAAGCTGCTATATCGGGACAAGAAAGTCAAAGGAAACAGTACCTAAAGCGGTCGAGAAGAGAGAGCTCAACCACTGCACTTAAGGCAGCGGTGAAGAAAGGAGGGCTCAACTACCCTCATAAAGGAAAAGGAGCAACGGGCCAAGGTATTGAAGACAAAGGACAGAAAGGAAGCGACCAAGGAAGCAGCACCCATACCCACAATCAGCACTGGGAAGCGTGGAAGACTGCAGAGAGCTGTAGTATGACCAGTAAAAGGTAGTTCAAAGTACAGATAGGACGACTGTCATAGTTAGGGTTTTGGGTTACTGTTGGGAAAGGCCCACAGTGTTGTATCAGGGTGAGACCTTCGAGCCACCTATTTAAGCATGTATTTTGTATTGTGAAAGGTTGGTTAGTTGGTTAGTTAACTAGCCAGACATTCAGATAGACAATTAGCTAGTTGGTCAGTTAGCTATTCTTTGAGTCGAGCTCTGGTTTTGTTGTTAAGTCTGTATTATCTTACTACAACCAGTAGCTGGCTCTTTGAGCATGAATGTAACAATCCGCAAGGATTGAGAGACAGAGAGAAAGAGAGAGAGGAAATATTGTAAGAAGAAAGCAATATAGGAAGAGAAGAGATCTAGGAGAATGGCTCCCGACTGTGTGCATGGAGTTTCCCAGAAGATCTCAAGCTGCATAATAGGTTGCAGCGAAAATGTGTTTACTCTCTCAAGATATAATATAAAAACCAGTTCCCGTGGACGTAGCTTCCCCCCCGGAAGTGAACCACGTAAAATCCGTGTGTTGTGCGACTGTTTCATGTGATTGTATTTACTTATTTTCTATATGTTACCTGTTACATGAGCTTTGCTTAAAAGTTAATGAATGTATGTATGCTATCCTTCAGTTTATAGTAATATAGAAGTTCAAACGCAGGTTGACTATATCAAGTAGTCTGTATATGATTTTATCAGTGCTTGATTCATGGTAGTGACAGTTACTTTGTTAAGTGATTCCTGTATCTTTAGTTCAGCAAATTGAGCGCAATAGATGTTAAGCATAATAGAATGAAGAAGCTTAAGTGAAGTTGTTTAACACCCTTGTGTAGGTTAACTGAGCTATTATAAGCAGAAAGAAAGTCGTTGGACCTTCAGAGTTGGAGAGTCATATTGAGTCTTATTATAGAAGCTATCGTAGCCCAGAAAGGCGATATCGCACCGTCGGAGGAGTCGTGGTGTGGGATATCACAGGTAAAGATTCAAGTAGAAGAGAAAGTTTGCGCATCATCCTAGAAGCCGTGATGTGATAAGAGTTAGTTCCATAGCAAAGTCAGCTGGGAAGAGAGAAACAACATCTCACAGAGAGAGCCCACTGGTTAACCAGAATCAAGAGAGACCTAGGATGCTATAGAACCTAGTTGAGGACACCTGAGTCTTCATCCACCCCATCTAGGATCACTTACAGTGAGACTTTAGGTCGTTCTGTGGTCTGTCACCAAAAGGCCAGTGAGCTAGGGGTTTTGTTAGTACATTACAGTAAACCCGGGTCTGCCCATAGTAAACCAACAAATGGTTTCGTTGCCAGTTTTGAACAAATTGAAGAGCTAATGTTCTGTTGGAATCCTACTAAAGAATAACTTAACCACTAGGTTGAGTCTAAGGAGAGAGAATTTGATGAAAAAGAAAACAAGAGTCCTAGACTGAGTACAGAGGACTGGTTACAAAAACATATCTTCACAGACTTGCATGCGATATTTTTTGTAACCTATGCAAACAATTTGTACGATTGGTTGTCAAAGTTGAATGATAAGCACATATTCAAGAAGAAAAGGAACATTGTCTGGACACCGGAGCTGATTCACATCGTGAAGAGCGTTGATAATCCCATTTCGCGGGTAGTAGACTTCTGGCTTGCGAGTTTGTTGGAAGGTTTCATTACAGAGTTTGCAGTTGATCAAATAAAGAGTTTCAGCGAAGCGGAGAGGTACTTCTTCAAAGGATATCACGGTAAGTACTTGAACTCTTTAAATTTGTCCCTTAAGATGTTACTACATGAAAAAGGAGTATTGGATATATTCTCAGATGAATAAATTAAGTGTAATGTCACAAGAGTTTGAGAGTGATTTTGAAGAAATTGGATGTACACGTAGCGGTAAGAAATATAAAGTAGATTTCAGATCTTCCTTCTTTGAAGATAGTTCAGACAGTACTAGAGAACAGAGTCAAAATAATAGAAAAAGAATAGTAGGGGGTATCCCTTACAACCCTTATACCCCACAGAAAGCAACCGGGACTCAGAATAATCCCGCAAGAACTCCATCTAGTAGTTCACACACAGTACATACTACATTTACACCGCCAAGTGGTAGTAACACAGCAAATCAGAATCTGCCATGTATAAACAGAATGGGGGATGATATGAAATTACCTACCTTTAAGGGTACAGGGGCAGAAGACCAAGAACAACATTGGTTCCTATGTGAATCTATATGGACCATTAAAGAGATCCAAGATGATAATATTAAACTTGTCTAGTTGGCCACTACACTTAGAGAAAGAGATTTAACATGGTATATGAATTATACTTCAGCACAGCCTAGAACACTTGTATAGGTCAGGACCGCCATGATTAAGAAATTTAAGAAACCTAAGTCTGAGTCACAATGTATTACAAAAATTAAAGACATCAAACAGTTACCCACAGAGTCAGTATGGGATTTTGATCAGAAATTTAAATCTCTTATAGACCAAGTTAGCTTTGAGTTTGTGCCAGAGCAGCATAAGGAATGGTTCATCACAACACTGCTCCCTCACATCAGACTTCCACTAATGCAGCAGAAACTCCATACGTAGGATGAATCATTGGAGATGGCAATGAAACTAGAGGCTTCACCTCTAGCTGAGACTAGTACAGGTATGACAAACTTATAGAATCGGTTAGCCAATCTCACTTTACAGCTACACGAGATTAAGAAAGGAAAAGAGGTTGCACAAGAATTATGGTGTACAAAGTGTAAAGGACATGACCATACTAAAGATAACTATCTAGTATTTGTTGAGTATCTAGAAAGTGGGGCTCCTAACCCCTTAGTACAGAATCAAGGGCCATGGTGTGAAATCTATAGAACAAGAGGACATAGACCACAGGAATTCCCTTTACTTCAAAAGTATGTACAATATTTTAAGAACTTATACTGTAACTTATGTAAGTCAGTAGGACATGATGAAAATAATTACAGAGCTTATGATCTCATGATAGAGAGAAAACACGACTTCTACAGAGTCCAGTCAGAGACATCAGGTCCAACAACAGGACTACAGCATGAACTGGCTCATGATGGCCATGGTGGAGGATTCACAGGATGAGGCCGTGGTGGAGGCTTTGGCCAGGGTCGTGGACTGATTATTTGTTACAACTGTGGAGCCATAGGAAATTATGCTAGTGATTGTCAGAACCCTACTACGACATGTAAATATTGCAAGTCCTATGATCATACTATAGAAGAATGTCCTATCTTGATAGCCAAGATTAGGGACCCGAAGCCAGTAGTAAACTAGAATATTTAGCTTATTGCTGCTGAGCAGAAAGAACCAGAACCAAGAGTCAATATTGTGACTCACAACGGTGCTTCTACTAGTAGGATATCACAGGATGCCGAAAAGAATACAGGTCCGTAGTGGGTGCGTAAAGCCACTGATAAATCAACACCACTTGACCTGCAGAAGAACAAAGAAATGTTTCAGCAAGCTAAAACTTTCTTTACTAAACCTACACCATCAGGATCGCAGGTATTACCTTGTAGGGATGTATCGCAGCAGCAACATTTGTGGCATTAGTCCTATGCAGACATCATAGGCTACCACATCTGGAAGGTGTGAAGAGGATGAGTTGACAGGAAGTGTCCAATCCTTCCTGCAGAGCTGCTTAAAACTTGTAAGAAATGAGAAAGCTATCGGAGAGCTTCAACACATCATAGACCAGTATCAGCAGCCTTCTTTCGTGAGCAGTACGCAGCATGCTATTCATAATATTATGGGCCATACAAGAAAAGGAAGAGAAATGAGACTCACAGCGCAAATTGGAGAATTTGAAATGGATGAGGTAATCCTAGATTTAGGATCAGAGGTAAATGTTCTGACTAAGAAGACATGGGAACAGATGTGTAGCCCTAAGTTAGCCAGATCACCTATCCATCTATGACTAGCCAATCAGCAAAGGGTATCACCACTGAGTCGATTACCGCAAGTACCAGTTGATATTGATGGAGTTCGTAGCTTTGCAGACTTTGAAGTCATAGAAATCATTGGCGATAGCAGACCGTACCCAAATTTACTAGGTATTGATTGGGCAATTGATAACATGGCTATTATCGATTTAAAGAAAAGACAAATGACCTTTGAGGATAATCAGATTCGAGTCATTGCACTGTTGGATCCTTTCCAGGGTCCTCATTATATTGAACCTATCAGAGCAGAGGGAGAGGTGTGTAATATGGAAAGCGGCTATCAGATGACTGCTAACCAGAGTGATTATATCAACCCCACCACAGAAGGAAATATTAGTTGGTGATGCGATAGCTCATGCGCATCAGATTCAGATTTTGGCTTAGAAAATTGTCAAAATAGACTTTACGAAGTCTCCGTCATTTCATGGATTAGGGGATGTCAATGAATTTTTACAACAGTTTGAGCAGGAAATTCCTCATGAGAAAAGGATGGCAGCTATTGACCTTACAGTCAAAGCCACACCTGTAAGATGGTGGCATGCACATAAATAACATATCGCATCATGGGATGATTTTAAGAGACTGATGGAGATCAGATTCTCTAATAACAAGGAGCCTTTACAACAGAAATATACAGGAGAAAGTGACCCCAGGTCACATATTAAGATTTGTGAACAGAGTTGGTCAGACATTCTAGAGGATGAATGGGTTCACCTATTCATTCACACTTTAGACACAGTCCCAAGGAATTGGTACACTGAGATAGAGTTGTGCAGAGGAACTATTACATGGCCAGTTATGATAGATAGCTTTCTACTCACTTTCACTTTTGAATCAGAGTATCCAAGCATTGATCAGGCTCTAGATATTATAAAGACTAAGATATTTGATGACTGTACCCTACCAGTGTATGCTCATCCTGATTGGACCGTTCAATTAGAACATGCGCTAGAGTGTTACAAATTCACAAAAGAGCCAGGTGATGAGGATGAGAATCCTCGTAGTATCAACATTCCAGAGTCTGAAGGGACTCGTGAAGTTGATGGACCAAAGCTAGAGTTTCCAGCTGTCACAGAACCTATCAAGATTAAAAGGATCAATATTGGCACAGAAACAAAACCAAAGTTTGCCTCTATTGGAGACTATTGGGATGATGAAACAGTAGGACACATCACAGATTTGTTACATGACTATCAGGACTTATTTCCCACTAAGTTCATAGAGATGAAGGGAATAGTAGGATATTTGGGAGTCATGTGGATACCTTTGAAAGAGGATGCTAGGCTAGTTAAGCAACGTCCGTACAGATTGAATGCTCACTATAAAGAAAAAGTTAAGGATGAGATTGATAAGATGCTAGCAACAGGCATCATCAAGCCAGTGGAAGAGAGCGAATGGGTTAGTCCCATGGTCGTGCAGGAAAAGAAAACTAAAGGAGAGATCAGGATTTGTGTCGATTTGCGCAAACTCAACAACGCATCACTTCATGACCCATTTTCGACACCTTTTACTGATGAATTTTTAGACAATGTGGGAGTACAGGAGATCTACTCCTTCATGGATGGATTTTCGAGCTATCACCAGATAAGAATCCATCCAGAGGATCGACATAAGACCACCTTTGCGACAGAATGGGGCTCATTCTAGTATACGGTAATGCCCTTTGGTCTTAAAAATTCAGCATCTATTTTTTCTAGAGTAGTAGTTACTATATTTAAGGAATACATCCATAAATTCTTAGAAGTCTATTTTGATGATTGGACTGTATTTGGATTAATCGAAAAGCATATAGGATATTTAAGGCTCATGTTAGAGAAATGTAGGCAATATTAGATTTCTCTTAACTTGAAGAAATGTATATTTTGCGCACCATTTGGTATTTTGTTGGGTCATATTGTTTGCAGACAAGGCTTGATGGTAGATCCTGCAAAGATTGTCATCATTGTAAATCTTCCAGCACCCAACTCAGTCAAGCAATTGAGGACAGTACTTGGTCATACCGGCTACTATATAAAATTCATCAAAGGCTATGAAAAGATCACAGCACCTGTGGAAAAGTTGTTAAAGAAAGACGTGAAATTCCTATGGAATGAGGAATGCCAACAAAGTTTAGACACTCTTAAAGAGAAGATGGTTATATCACCTATCTTAGTATTCCCAGATTGGAACAAGCCATTTCATGTACATGTGGATGCATCTGGCATCGCATTGGGGATTGTCTTAACACAGCTAGGAGAAGGGGGTATCGATCACACTATCGCATACTCCAGCAAAAACTTATCTACCGCAGAAAAGAACTACACCACTACAGAAAGAGAAGGATTAGCTATGGTGTATGCTCTACAGAAGTTCAAGAACTACCTGCTGGGTTCCCCATTCAAGATGTTCACTGAACATTCCACTTTAAAGTATTTGGTCAATAAACTAGTGTTAGGGGGAAGGATCTGTATATGGTTACTCTTATTTCAGGAGTATGATTTTGAAATTATTGTAAAACCAGGAAAATTAAATGCCAGACCTGATCATCTATTGCGAATAGACTCAGGAGAAGAACCAAGTAATTTAGAGGATAATTTTCCAGATGCGCAATTGTTTTCTATCCAGATCGCAGATGAGTATTACGAAGATATTATCCACTTTCTCACTACAGGGTGGGCACCAGTTGAGTTTACTAAGCAGCAGAAGAAACATTTAGTTGTGAAAGTAGCATATTTCACTTTGATCACAAGACAATTATACAAGTTAGGTCCAGATGAAGTCCTGCGCAGATGCGTGATGCTGCATGAGAAAGAGGCCATTATCAGAGAAGCACATTCAGGTACCGCAGGAGGTCATTTCACAGGAAAGCCGACTGCGCAGAAAATTCTAGCTGCAGGATTATGGTGGCATACTTTGTACAAAGACACTAAGGAGTTTTGCAGATGCTGTGATATCTGCCAGAGGGTAGGAAAACCTTCGCGGAGAGATGAAATGCTGCTGCGACCACAGATTATGCTGCAGGCATTTGAAAAGTGGGCTATAGATTTTGTGGGTCCTATCAACCCACCAGGAAAATGATTTGGTGCGAGATACATCATCACAGGAACATAATACCTCACCAGATGGGTAGAGGCCAAAGCAGTAAAGAATTGTGATGCTGCTATAGCTGCACAGTTCATTTTTTAAAACATCATTAGTAGATTTGGATGTCCAACAATTTTGATGAGTGATCAAGGCACACATTTTCTGAATCAAGGCACACATTTTCTGAATCGCACTATTGAGGCCTTGACGGAGGAATTTCAGATACAACACCATAAGAGCACTCCCTACCACCCAAAAGCTAATGGTATGGTAGATTCTTTTAACAAGATTCTAGAAAATGATCTTACTAAGATCTGTAACAGCCAAAGAAATGATTGGGACCTCAGGGTTAATGTTGTATTATGGGCTTATAGAACTACATGCAAGAAACTTATAGGACACACACCTTTCAGCTTGGTGTATGGACAAGAGGCTGTTATGCCTATGGAATATATTATTCCCAGTTTAAGAATTGCTCAAATTACCAAGATGTCTGATGCAGATACAATGAATGACAAAATAGTGCAGCTACTTGCCTTAGAAGAAGACAGATTCATCGCAGGATTTCATCAAAAAGTGCAGAAGGCACGAGAAAAATCTTGGCATGACAGGCACATCCAGAGAAAGATTTTTCAGATGGGAGACCTAATGATCCTTTATGATAGCAAGTTTGTTAAGTTTCCAGGGAAGTTCAAGACGCATTGGTTGGGGCCATATCAGATTCAGCAAGTTACAGAAGGAGGTTTCGTTCAGCTCAGTAAACTGAATGGGGAGCTTGTTCCTACTTTGATTAATGGCAGTAGGCTTAAGCTTTATAGTGATAGCCACTCCACCTCCCAATCCTAACATAGGGAACTACCTGTGCAGATGTCCATTGTAGTTGAAAGGAGACATCGCACCTATAACTAGTCTACACCCAAAAAAAAAAAATTAAGTATGAGGAATCGCAGCAGGAAAGTTTATTTTGCGCAAGTTTTGAACGTTGTCGAGTTTCAACAACTTGGCGTGAAACTTTTTGGTTCAGGATGATGCGGTCTGACATCGCAGCGATGCGATGTTCCCCATGCCACGTAGATGATTTTGGAAAGGGACAGAGGGCCAGTCACATCGCCTTCTACCAAGTAGTTAATCCAGATATGACAGCTATCTGTTGCCCTAGATTTGGAAACAGTACAATGATTTTCCCATATTTGGTAAATCTTGGTCGAGACCGGTGCTTGTGCACAATTTTCAAAGGAAATTTGATTGGATTTTTAGCAATTAATGAGGATTAAAATGACGGGTGTTGTCTTATCCATGCAATAAATGCCGCCGACGGGTCCAACCTAAGTGACCGTTGCTTCAGAGATTATCGCCTTCATTATAAGTACACAGATCCTTCACACAGAAAGGTTACTTTTGCGATTTATGAGAGTTATAGAGCAATTTGCAAGAGTTTTCCTGAGTAGAGATACTTCAGTTACAGAGTGCAAGTTTCCCCAATTTCGCAGCCATTACCAGTCCAGAGTATTGCACCAGGTGGTGTATGTCCGAGAATGAACCTTTAGAAGACGTTGTGTGACGATTCTAGCGTGGTGGCCTCGAGTCTGCTATGACGACGCCGCCCAGGGTTATGAAATTAGGTGCACCAAAGGTCAGAAAAATGCCAAGGATGAGGAGTCAAGCTCAGATAGTAGAAGAGTCCAGCCCAGAGCAGAGAAGAAGAAAGACGAGAAGATCACTGAAGATAAGAAAACAGAGAAGAAGAAAAGTGAGAATAAGAAAGAGAAGGGCTCTTGACTATGTGCGTGGAGTTTCCCAGAAGATCTCACGAAAAGAAAAAAGGACCAAGAAACAGGCATCTGAGACTCAGAAAAACAAAAGGAAACGGGAAAGGAACGAAGTAGAGATGTTGAAAATGAGAGAGATACAGAAAATGTCAAAGAACGCAGTTACATTAAAGCTGGAAAAGGACATGTCTCCTCATGGACGTTTTACCAATGTGCATATATCCAAGTAAAGTCAAATTATTGAAATGAAGATCAACTTAGATGTATGTTGAAAGACATCTAATTTCCATATATTCAGAATGATGATGGCTTTGATGAATCTGTTCGGACAAGCGCTCCAGTAGAATTTGAGGTAAATGGTGCAAACCTAACCGAGGTAGCAGAAGGTGAGATTGTTGCAACAAATTTTGCAGCCTATAAATGGTCCACCATTTATTCTGGAGCTCACTTAAGGAAAGTGTTGATACTATTTTAGAGAAAGTGGCACAAGAATGTGTCCAAGCTATGGACAAAGAAGTCATAGGACTCAGAGAAATATTTCCAAGGACTTCGCAGGAAGCCAAGGAGAAGCTACAACAAGAGAAGCCAGCTGTTAGTGGCTCGAGGACGAGCCACAAGTAAGTGTTAGGGGACTGTTGGAGTAGGGCCCCATAGCTACAGGAAAAGATGCTATATCAAGACAAGAAAGTCAAAGGAAATATTACCTGAAGCAGCTGATAAGAGAGAGCTCAACCACTGCACTTAAGGCAGCGGTGAAGACAGGAGGGCTCAGCTACCCTCATAAAGGAAAACGAGCAATGGGTCGAGGTATTGAAGACAAAGGATAGAAGGGAAGCAACCGAGGAAGTGGCGCCCATAGCCATGATCAGCGCCGGGAAGCGTGGAAGACTGCAGAGAGCTGTAGTATGACCAGTAAGCGACAGTTCAAAGTACAAGTAGGCCAACTGTCATAGTTAGGGTTTTGGGTTACTATTGGGAAAGGCCCACAGTGTTGTATCAGGGTGAGACCTTTGGGCCACCTATTTAAGCATGTATTTTGTATTGTGAAAGGTTGGTCAGTTGGTTAGTTAGCTAGCCAGACATTCAAATAGACAATTAGCTAGTTAGTCAGTTAGCTGTTCTTTGAGTTGAGCTCTGGTTCTATTGTTAAGTCTGTATTATCTTACTGCAACCAGTAGCTGGATCCTTGAGCATGAATGTAACAATTTGCAGGGATTGAGAGAGAGAGAGAGAGAGAGAGATAAAGAGAGAGGAAATATTGTAAGAAGAAAGCAATATAGGAAGAGAAGAGATCTAAGAGAAGGGCTCCCGGCTGTGTGCATGGAGTTTCCCAGAAGATCTCAAGCTACATGATAGGTTGCAATGGAACTGTGTTTACTCTCTCAAGATATAATATAAAAACCAGTTCCCGTGGACGTAGCTTCCCCCCCTGGAAGTGAACCACATAAAATCTGTGTGTTGTGCGACTGTTTCATGTGATTGTGTTTACTTATTTTCTATATGTTACCTATTACATGAGCTTTGCTTAACAGTTAATGAATGTATGTATGATATCCTTCAGTTTACAGTAATATAGAAGGTCAAAAGCAAGTTGACTATATCAAGTAGTCTGTATATGAGTTTATCAGTGCTTGATTCATGGTAGTGACAGTTACTCTGTTAAGTGATTCCTGTATCTTTAGTTCAGCAATTTGAGTGCAATAGATGTTAAGCATAATAGACTGAAGAAGATTAAGTGAAGTTGTTTAACACCCTTGTGAAGGTTAACTAAGCTATTATAAGCAGAAAGAAATCCATTGGAACTTGAGAGTTGGAGAGTCCTATTGAGTCTTACTATAGAAGCAATCACAGCACAGAAAGGTGATATCACACTGTCGGAGGAGCCGCGGTGTGGGATATCGCAGGTAAAGTGTCAAGTAGAAGAGAAAGTTTATGCATCGTCCTAGAAGCCGCGATATGATAAGAGTCAGTTCCATAGCAGAGTCAGCTGGGAAGAGAGAAACAACATCTCACAAAGAGATCCCACTGGTTAACCAGAATCAAGAAAGACCTAGGATGCTACAGAACCTGGTTGAGGACACCTGAGTCTTCAGCCACCCCATCTAGGATCACTTCAGGTGAGACTTCAAGCCTTTCTGTGGTTTGTCACTGAAAGGGCCAGTGAGCTAGGGGTTTTGTTGGTACATTACAGTAAACCCGGGTCTGCCCATAGTAAACCAACATGCACAAAATGGTATAACATAACCCCAAAGTCAAGGAGGGTCTAAACTCGCAAAGAGCTCAAATACAAGATAAAATAGGGATACAGATGTCCATGGTATTTAAGTGGTTATGGATACAAAATTACTTATTTTTGTTGAAGAGACATTTTATTAAAGAAATATTGAGTACATGTTGGGATTCTCTTTTATTGGAACATTGATTTTATTATTTTGGAGGAAGTATTAATGTGGAAGGAAATCCCATCATAGAAAAATGACACTATAATAATGGCTTGTAATGAGAGGGCATTTAGAGTGATTGTGTATATTTCTATCACTAGAAAAATCAACACAAGAAGATATTGTATATAAATAGAATTCCACTACTATAAGAGATATACACCCCCCCCACTCCTTAACCCCTTAATGTGACCATAATGACCATAGTGACCATAACCTCGTTAAACCATAACCATGACTCCTTATAAATCCCCTATGCCTAAATACCCTAACCCATTAACCAATTAAGCCTTGTTGGCAGGGGTTTTGGGCCAAGCGAGTTGTGCTGCATCGTGGATAATGCGCAAGCTCAACCAACACCTCGCAAGGCAAGGATAGCGCACAATGCGAAAGATAGAGTACTTTTTGATATTTTATGTCATTTTTTGTACTTGTTGACCATATTTTGTGGATATTGGTCATTATTTGGTAAAATCAGTTAGAAGTTAGTTACAAGTTAGTTAGAAGTGGACCATGAATGTAAAGGTGCAAGCCTATAAATAAGAGGAAGAATTGTGAATGTAATGGTCAGAGAGTGATGTGAGTGATTGAGAGAATGAGATAGATTGATATTGTTGGACACATTCATAGAGAAAGTTGAATCTCTGTCTATTTTGAATATATGATTGTTTGCGCAGAAGTAATATGACACGAAGAGGGTTGATCTGAAATAATGTTTTTATATTTTCCTACCTTTTGTTCCTGTTTCAGCAAGAAAATGGTGACTTTGTGCAACTTATGATGCAATGTTTACTGCTTATGAATAAAGTTATATTTCTATATTTGTTTTCGCAAAAACATGGTTGGTCCTGTTATATAATGCAATTGATGTTATAATGAATGAATGATACAATCTATCGAAGAATGATGATGAATGTTTTAGTGACTGGTCATATCCGATAGCTAAGTAGATAAATTACGGATTTCCATAGGTCCTCTTCTATTCTATGGAAACTTGGTTCCGAAATCTCTCCCTTGAACATCTCGAGTGAGACTTCATCTACTTCGTGGGTGTTTCCAGACAGGGTCAAACCCATCTGGGCCAGTGCTTAGGGAGATCAGGACAAGTTAGGTTTCGATAGTGGGAACCCATGTCAATGAGGAATTTTTTGTTGGGTTTGTGCCAATAAATGGTTCTGTTTATAGGACCTTGTTGCAAATGAGAGGAGGACATGTTGTGGCATTCAACGAGACCAGAAATTTAAGATTGTTTCGATCAGAAACTGCAAGAATTTTCCAAAGCAGAAAATCAAAATCCTAGACTAACAACAAACAATTGGTTGGCAAGGTACATACACAACGGTCCTCATGAATACTTTTTCTCTGAATTTCCCATCATATTGTATGATTGGTTGGCACAATTCATGTATAATAAGAACAATTTGCAAGGAGGAGAGTCGACATCCTAGACCCCTAAACTAATCCAGGAGTTGAAAGAGACCGACAACAAAGCATCGCAGACTATTGAAGTTTGGTTGTATAGTATTCTGGAAGGATACATCACCGAGTTTTCAGTTGATACCAACAACTCCTATAGCGAAGCAGAGAGTGAATTATTCAACGGACCATGAGTTAGGTTCTTACTTTCTTTGCAAGTGTCAATTAAGATGCTTATCTACGAAAAGGGCATACTAAAGATGCACCTTGAGTAGTGGAACTCTGGTGTGCAGAGGCTGTGGATACTATGATAGTAGGGGGTGATGAATGGAAAGATAAGGTGTAGATGGGTGGAAGTTCCAATGACACTATGAGGGAAGATGAGAAATAAATTGGTTGCATGAGGGGAGGAGCAAGGTTTCGACAAGAAAAGAGGCAGAGGATAGGGGAAGGTATTGCTGTGATCAAAATGAAAGATTGCAAAGGAAAACCACACAGGAAAAAGAAACCCTACAATGACAAAGATGATGGCTAGACCCAGGATACACCCAGGATAGAAGCAAGGTCAAAACCCAGTAGTAACATGACCACACCTCCATGCACTAATCCACCCTCAGGAAGGAAATCGCGTTCTACGTCGACCTATCTAACATTCAAGCAGTAGTCTAGTAGTAGAGAAACATCTATAGGAAGAAGGCCCTGGATGGTGAAATGAAGTTACCTTTGTTCCATGGAAATGGAACCGATTATCCTGAGTAGTATTTGTTTCTATGTGAATAAGTGTGGACTGTGAGACATGCCACAGATGATGATGTGAAGAAAGGGAAATTGGAGACCACTCTTCGGGGTCGTGTGCTCAAATAGTACATGAATTTTATCCAATTTTCTTAGGGTACTCATGTGAAGACACTAGATGAATTCCTAAAGGGATTAAATGAGGAATTCAAAAAACAAAAGTCTGAAGCGTGGTATATTACAGAACTAAAGGAAATTAAGAAATTTCCTAATGAGACCATTTGGGACTTCGATTATAGGTTTAAAACACTGATGAGATGTGGCATATTTGATATGAGTGATGTTCAGCATAAATAATGGTTTATAGCAACATTGGTACTGCATATCCAACAACCACTGATGCAACAAAAGACCACGACACAAAGCAAGGCTCTAGAGATCGCAATGAAGTTAAAAGCTTCACCTGTTGGGGAAACTGCAGTTGCTATGAATCAAATCCAAGCGCAGCTAGAAAAATTGACACTTCAGCTGCAAGACATTAATAAGGGGAAATAATATGATGAAGATATTTATTTCACTCGATGTCATGCAGATGGACACACCAAAGATACTTTCCCTAGTTTTCCAAATTATTTGTTCTCAAGAGTGCCGAACCCATTGAGTTGCGGCAGTGTACCATGGTATCACATCTGTCAGGTGTATGGGCATCGACATGAAGAATGTAGCTACATGAATAAAATGGTTATGAAACCAGCAATCTTATATTATTCTTTTTGTCGTTTAGTTGGGCATGGAGATAAAGACTGTCGCACCTATGACCTGCTCTATGAAAGGAAATATGAATAATATTTTGTGAAGGGAGAAGATCCCCGCGTAGTACAATAGTCGCAACCACATCTGCAGATGGTGTAACCACCACCTCAAGTGTAGTACACCATGCTGCCACAGATGCAATTTATTCCACCACAGCTGCAACCACAGTTCGCACCACAGCCACAATTTGCACCACGGTCACAGTATAGTTAGATGCCAATGATCCCTTTGTAGAATCAATATGTTCAAGAAACACAATATGTTAATAAACAAATAAATTCCCCACCGAAAAAACTAAATCAGTCATAGTACCAACAAAAACAAGGAAGAGGAGGAAGAGGAGGAGGCTTTGGAAGAGGAGGAGGACAAGGTCGCGAATCGGTCTAGTGTTACAACTGTGGGGTATTTGGATATTATCATAGAGATTTCCCACACTTTTAGTGTTCACATACATATTGCATGACGATTGATCATACTATTGAGAGAATCCCATAGTTAATTACAAAATGGTAGTCCGGGAATGTTCCTCATTTACAGAATCAAAATCAGTTCTAGAACCAAAATTAGATTGAGAACTAACAACAACCGCAGAATCAGAACTTAAATCCATCACTGAACCAAAATCCACTAATGAACCAGAATTTGCCACAGAACCAGAATTAAGGGTCGACGGTTGCGACAATCTCAACAGAGCTCCAATCAACGGATGTCTAAGCTGCTATTGTCACTTGTGGAGGTGCAACGACCAGGGAAGATGGACCCCGACCACAAGTTCGATTGGCTGGGAAGAAAAGGGTAGCGTTTGATATCACTACTAAGAGAGATACATTTTTCGAGGCTAGAGATGTGATTGGAAGAAATACTGGTAAGTTACCTATTTTTTAAATTCCCTTTTCTTTTGATTCATCCTTTAAGGAAGGACCATCTTGGAAACATGGTACCTTGAAGCAATTTTTCGAAAGTTGCTTGTCACTGGAAAGAGATCCTGATGCTCTTGTTGAGATTGAGAAATTTTTACACTTCCCGAGTAAGGAGCTAAAGGACTCCGTGGTTAACTCCTTACATAGGACAAAGACAGGCTGGGAGATGCGCATGAACATCCAGATTGGGGGATATGAAGTAGATTCAGTTATTCTAGATCTAGGTTCAGATGTGAATATTTTGACAAAGAAGACATATAAAAAAAATGGGGAGGTCAACGTTGGGTTGGTCCCTTGTACAACTATGATTGGCTAATCAAGCTAAAGTGCAGCCAATTGGATGAGTGTTGAACCTAGTTGTGGATGTTGAAGGTATGAATACTTATGCTGAATTCGATGTAATTGAGGTTATCGATGGTGAAGGATCCTATCTTGTGATTTTAGGGATTGGATGGGCCAATGATAGTATGGAAATGATTAACTTCAAGAAGAGTATGATGACATTTAAGAATCAAGACCTCAGGGTCATCACTCCTATGGATCCTAATGAAGGATGGAAGTATATTGAACCTGAGAAAGATGAATTTGTCAAGGGATGGGACTATTCTTACAACATATTTGAATATTATATCCACCCTACTATTGATGGGAAGTTGGGTTGGTGTATTTCTATCTCTGTGTCTTTAGATTCTAACGATGCACTAGAAAATTGGAAAAATCAAATGCATGAAGTCGCATTTAGGAAGTGTGGTTTGATCACACAGTCCCTGTGTCGGGTTGCAATTGAGATTGTTGAGCTTCCAATATATGAGGGACTACCTGAGATATCTTTGTTCCTCAAGGAGTTTGAAGAAAATGTATTTGAACCACAGTGATTGTTGGCACTAGAGGAAGCACCAAAGGCCACTCCAGCACACTAGTGGGAGACTCATAAGAATACAATTCATGAATGGCCACAGTGTCGACAGTTGATGACAGTCCGGTTTGGTGACAAATAAGTATACCACACTGGGAGGTATGATGGGTGGAATGACCCCTACTATCACCAGATGGAATGCAAGAATTTGTGGGCATCATGACCAAAGGATGAATGGTTACATTCCTTTGTTTACACCTTGGATGAAATGTCAATATTGTGGTATGTATTAGTGGAGTTGCACGGGAAAATAACAACTTGGGATGAGCTGATGGTTTGCATTGCAAATACCTTTAGTTTCAAACATGCCAATCCAGATGTCCGTAACGCACTTCATATCACTAAGGATGTGGTATTGAAGGTTGCATAGGTTGCATATCCAGTGGATCTGCATCCGTATTCCCAAATATAGTCAACGATGGAATGTTATAATATATCTGGTGGACCTAAGGATGACGATGACCTATAGAATATCAATATTTTAGAAATAGAAGGAAGTAGGAAAGTCGTAGCACCAGATATATCAACTGATCACATGGACCAGCTGCTGAATATTAGGAAGGTCAACATCGGGACAGAGGAGAACCCAAAATTTGCAAGTGTTGGGGACTATTGGGATGAAGAAACCATGGCCAAGATCATGGACCTCTTGCATGAATTTCAAGATCTATTTCCATCGAAGTTCTTGAATATTAAAGGGATATTGGGTGATTTAGGGGAAATGAAAATCCCACTCAATACAAATGCCAAACCAATGAGGCAAAGGCCATATCACCTGAATCTGCGATACAAAGAAAGAGTTAAGTCTGACCTCGATAGGATGTTGGATGTCGAAATCATTGATCTAGTGCAAGAATACAAATGGATCACTCCTATGGTGGTCCAGGATAATAAAACCAGTGAAGTTTGAATCTATGTCAATCTAATAAAACTGAATGATTCCTGTATGCATGATCCCTTTTTGACACCATTTACAGATGAGGTTCTCGAAGGAGTAGGAGGTTAGGAGATGTACTCTTTTACAAATGGATTTTTTTCTTATCACCAGATAAAAATCACCAAGGAATATTTCCATAAGATGACATTTGTCACTGAATGGGGATGCTTCCCATACATAGTGATGTCATTTGGGTTGAAGAATTCACCTACGATATTTTCTTGGGTTGTTGTCGCTACATTCAAATATTTCATTCAGAAATTCCTATAAGTATATATGGATGATTGGATAGTGTATGGTTTGATTCAATGCCATTTGGAAAACCTATGTTTGATGTCAAAGAGGTGTCGACAGCATCAGATCACGTTGAATTCCAAGAAGTGTATTTTATTTGCACCATTTTGGATGCTTTGGGTCACATTGTTTGCAAGAAAGGGTTGTTGGTTGACCTTGAAAAACTTGTGCTCATTCTGATCTTGCCACCACCTAGGAATGTGAAGATGCTTAGAGCGAAACTGGGGCACACAGGCTACTATCATAAGTTCATCATAGGTTATGATGCAATTACTTCTCCTATGGTGAAACTACTAAAGAAATATATTGCATTTCTATGGAGTCCAAAATGTCAAGGAAGCTTCGACAGTCTGAAGGCTAAGATGGATTTAGCACCAATAATTGTGTTCCCAGATTAGAACAAGGAGTTCCATGTCCATGTGGATGCATCTTCTGTTGCACTGGGAGTGGTACTCATGCAACGGCGAGAAGGATATCTTGATCACCCAATTTCTTTCGCTAGTCGAAAATTGCCATTTCCAGAGAGGAACTATATGAAAACAGAAAGAGAAGTTCCAGTGATGGTATATGCACTATAGAAGTTCAGGAATTATCTCTTGGAAAGTCATTTCAAAATTTTTACCAACCATTTTTCTTTGAAATATATAGTCAATAAGCCTATGTTGGGGGGGAAGATATGCCACTGGATACTTCTCTTCTAGGAATTTGACTTTGAGCTAATTGTGAAGTTGGGTCGCTTGAACATTGGCCCAGATTATTTGTCCTAAATTAAGACCGGTGAGGAGCCCACCAATATTAATGAAGGACTGCTGGATGCGAAGTTATTTAGAGTTGACATGGAGGATGACTATGATGATCCAATAATCTAGTTTTTGGGAACAGGAGTTGCGCCAGAGGAATTTTCAACCAGTCAGAAGAAGCAATTGGTGGTTAAGGCTTCAAATTTTCAGTTTATTGTTGGACACCTATACAAAATTGGATCGGATGAGATTCTATGATGATGTGTCTTACCAGATGAACAATGGCAGATTCTAGAAGAAGCACATGCAAGAGTCACTGGTGGAAACTATGGAGGACAACCTACTATGCGAAAGGTGCTTCGCGTGAGGATCTGGTGACCTGCTCTGCATAATGATGTGATAGATTATGCGTGAAGCTGCGATGTCTTTCATTGCACTAGAAAACCATCATGGAGGGATGAGATGTTATTTGTACCGCAAGTAACTTTACAACCTTTCAAAAAATGGGTTGTGGATTTCGTGGGTCTAATCAACCCATCTGGGAAGCGCACTAGTGCATGGTACATAATCACAATGACTGATTACTTGACGAGGTGGGCAGAGGCCACACCAGTTGTAGATTGCACCGTTGCAAAATCATCAATGTTCATGTTTTAAAATATCATGACGTTGTTTGTATGCCCAAGGATATTGATGAGCGACTAGGGCAATCACTTTATCAACCACACAATTAGCAAACTAATGGAGGAGTTGCAAATACATCATAAGAAAAGAACCCCATATCATCCGTAGGTGAATGGAACGGTATATTTTTTCAACATAATATTGCAGAATGCACTTACAATGGTATGTAATGCTAATCATGATGACTGGGACTTGAAAATTCTAGCAGTCTTATGGGCATATCACACCACCTGCAAGAGATTGATGAGGTAGACACCATTTAATTTGGTATATGGGAAAAAGACAGTCATGCCTATGGAGTATATTTTTCCCAGCCTGCGCATTGCTGCAGCAACGAGAATGGATGATGAAGCAGTGCTTGAGGAGCGCATGGTGCAGTTGATATAACTTGAAGAGGACCACTTTATCGTAGGTTTCCATCAGCGTATCGAGAAGGATGGGCATAAGGTGTGCCATGATTTCCACATAAAGAACAAACAGTTTCAAAAAGGTGATTTGGTGTTGTTATATGATAGCAAGTTCATGAAGCATCTAGGTAAGCTACAGATGCACTGTCTAGGTCCCTATCTTGTTAATTCCATTACTTCCAGGGACGCAGTTCAATTGCAGCAATTAGATGGATCGATACCGCCAAAACTTATGAATGGAATCCACTTGAATCCCTATCGGACAGGGGCAGAACCGTGCAAATCCTAAGGCACTATGAAAAAGAAAAGAGAAAAAATAAGCAGGGTATACAAAAAGAGGAAGGGCGCACCAAGAGGAAGTGACTGCACAAAAGTAGGAGTCAGTAGTACAGTTATTTAGACAAGCCACGACAACCACTGGGCTACGATTTTGTCAAATCAACAATAAATACATATAGTTAAAAGTAGTTAACTAGCAACACTTGTTAAAGTGATGCACATTTATGACCAATCCCACCATTAGATTGATAGGATTGCTAGAGGATTCAAGTCGCTAATGCCGGATTTGGTCATGATGGACATAGTTGATTTGGTAATAATGAGGATGGATTGAAAGGATTCTATAAGAACGTGCTCTATGTGGGTTGAGAGCGTCACCATGCTAAGTGAGTTGCCGAGATTGATGAGCTACATGTAAAAGTGAATTAAGTGAGTTGCAGACTGAAGAGAAGGGTGTGTAATAATTAGACTTGTGAGGTGCATTGGTGCGGCATGCTGAGCACCCCAAACACTATGGATATTTTGAGTGAGCAAGATTCACTAGTTTCACCAACCACCGTTTTTGAGGAAGTTGTCAGTATGTTGGTCAAATCCTCATTGATCCCAATGGGGAAGCGCAAGGGTCAGAATGCAAGCTCCACGTCGCCACAGAAGAGGCAGATGAGAACCTCCATAAAAGTGCAAGGAAATGGAACCGCACAGACAAAGTTATCCAACTCTGGGGTTGTGGAATCTATGGCGTGAATAGGTGTTTCCATTCAAGATATCCCAGGGTATATCACTCCCAGGCGACTTGGTGCCAAGAATCGGTGGTTGACCAAGAACCAGAAGTATCAGTTGAAGATGCCACTGCTGCCAAAAGGGATGGTGTGAAACAAGGATATTGTCCCAGCACTGATAAAGATGAAGTATGATGATCATGACTTGTTGGTGTTACAGGATGTAGTGAATGATCCTTTTGATTCGTTGTCATTAGTCGTAGGCAGAACCAGAGTGCATATCCCATAGCCATGGGCACATGGGTTGGATAAAGCAGGGCTACTGAGATTAATCAACATGCTGCACTTTGGGCAGTTGAATGAGGAAAATGCCCACGTCAAGCATATTTTGGCATGTTTTCATGGCAGAACATTATGGTTGAACACACCAATCACAATCACTGTAGATTTTATTTCAGAGATTACAGGGTTACCAAAGGATGGGCCAAACCCATCGTAGTTTTTGAAAGACTGAGATAATGACAAGCGACTTGCTACACAGTTGAAGACGAGGTATGAATTGCATCAAGATGGGAGAGAATACCGCATAAATAGCATAAACCACCAAGAAATGCATATTGGTGCACGTATTTTAACAAGTAAGATCGTTAAAAATAATCGCCCCATTCAGTTCATTTCGGGGGTGATTGCATGTGCATAGCAATGCGCTGAGGGAGTCCAAATGAACTTTTCTCTCTTTTTGTTGAACCAATTGACCAAGGACGCAGTGGTAGTTCAGTTCAAGGAGTGACCTTTCACCTATAGTTGTTTATTGATCTTCATTGCGTTAGTAGCATGGATGGAGCTAGAATATTATCAGTGGATGACGGTTGAAGCAGTAAATATGTGAAAAGGCAGGAAATATCAAAATATCTAGTGAGTTAAAGAACCCAATTGGCAAGAATATTGTACGATTCAATTTTGGGTCTACTAAGAGGCACTACAAGCAACAATGGTGAAAATTACTCAGTTACCAGACACCGCAACAATAAAATACCAATAGATTATGTGGTTCACCATCGGGCCGCACACCATTCATATCTAGGAACAGCGCGATCTTGACAAGAAATGGATTCCAATGGCCTATAAACTGACAGATGAGGAATTGGAAGAGACGACGCAAGATTGACCTACAAACTGGCACGAAATGGTAAGCACAAAAGAAGTAACAATGATACCATGCCCCTAAAGAGCCTGTACGCTAGGAGTAGAGTCATCATGATTCTGACGGAGAGTCATTGATAGACACTGACTTGGAAGCACAGTGCATCCTAGCCGAGATCAAGACAAAGGGATGAATGGAGTAGGATGCAGGTAGTAGCACCAGATCAACGATGGAGGCACAACTACAATGACTCATTAAGGCTGTCACGGACTCATCTGATACGACAACAAAAGAGATGCAGTAGTCCACCCAAGAAAGTTTTGTTGAGGTACTTACCAAGTTAGATTCAATATATAATGAGGTTTAAAGAAGGGCACCAAAGAGTGCTGTGGTGCAGTATTTTGTGTCGATTAACACCGAGCCGCAGGATAGGAACTTTCAGGTTCCCTCAACTGCAATCGAGACTAGATGAGAGGATGTCAACTCCTCACTGCAACAGCTACAGAGCATTGCGTTGGAAATCAACAAGCTATCAACCCAGACCTTAGTACATATGCAGTGGGTCGCCAACTAGGAGTTGGATGATAGGAAGAAGGAGATCAATGACCAATACTTACAGTCGCAAGAGGATGAAGAAGCAATGAAGAAAGAAGTAGAGGATTTATGACACGGAAAGGAGCAACTCATAGTAGAAAAAGTGCAGGAGATAGAATCCCTGAAGAAGGTGCATGAATATTTGAAGATGAACACTGCCGAAGAGATAACCAAACTGAAGAAGGAAACTAATTGAATCATCGTTGAGAAAGAACAACTCTTTTTGAGTCAAGTGCAAATGGAGGCAGCTGTTGCGGATGCTTGTCAACACATTCCTGAGAGCATCGCAAAGTTGGATGCAGTTGCAAAGGGAAAGCTGCTTGGCAAAGTTATTGTGGAGTTAAAGCAAATTGGTGCCATTTTGAGTGACTTAGTGTATCCCGATAGACCAACAGAGAATGTCACGAAAAGGAATGGTGCCATTGAGAAAATAGTAGCACAGTTTGAAGAAATGAAGCAAGATGCCAAGAAGATCACTGATGCAACGACACAATTATATGGAAGTTTTGTTCAAAATGAGCAGTTAGAGCAGCTTACAAAGAAGTTGCAGGAAGCCAAGAACTAGTTATAAATACTGAAGACAACATTGAGGACAATGCCACCACTTGTTTCAATCACGTGGTCCACAGAATTGAAATAATTTCAGTAGTGAGTTGGAAAATCACAAGAACGATAGCACAAGCATAATGCCCAACTTGATAAGTTCCAAGAAATTTGAGCGTAGTTGGACCTCAATGTAGTCGCTGCGCCATAGGCTATGCATGAAGGAAAGAAGGAGGCAAATGCAAAGTTGGTGGAGCACCCTGTGAAACAAGACCTGCTAGGTTGTGAGGAAATTGCTGAGAAATTTCAAGTGCAGGTCAAGGAGATCACGCAGTAATACGACGACTTCAAGCTGAAGACCAATGAGTACACCATGTCTATGACATGGCTCGAGGATGAGCAACAAGACTATGTCGGGGGCCTATTGGCAAGGGTTTTGGGGCAAGTGAGTTGCGCAACATCACAGATGATGTGCAAGTTCAACAAACATCGTGCAAGGCACATATAGCGCACAATGCAGAACATAGACTACGTTTTGATATTTTATGTCATTTTTTGTAATTGTTGACCATATTTTGTGGATATTGGTAATTAGTCAGTAAAATCAATTAGAAGTTAGTTAGAAGTTAGTTAGAAATGGACCATGAATGTAAAGGTGCAAGCCTATAAATAGAAGAATAATTGTGAATGTAATGGTGAGAGAGTGATGTGAGTGATTGAGAGAATGAGATAGATTGAGATTATTGGAAATGTCCATAGAGAAAGTTGAATCTCTGTTTGTTTTGAATCTATGAGCTTTTGAGAAGAAGTAATATGACACACGATGAGGGTTGATATGAAATACTGTTTTTATCTTTTCTTGTCTTTTGTTCCTATTTTTGGAAGAAAATGGTGACTCTGTGCAACTTATGATGCAATGTTTACTGCTTATGAATAATGTTATCTTTGTAGATCTTTTTGTACAACAACATGGTTGGTTTTGTTATATAATGCGATGTTATAATGAATGAATGATAAGATATATCAAAGAATGGTGATGAATGGTTTAATGACTGGTCATATTAAATTTTAAATGTCCATAGGTCCTCTTCTATTATATGGAAACTTGGTTCCGACGGCCCTCCCTTGAACCTCTCGAGTGAGAATCCATCCGCTTTGTGGGTGTTGGCGGACGGGGTCAAGACTCTCTCGTCGATGCTCACGTAGATTGCGATGATATGGGAACAAACCCTAATCAAAATAAAATTTAATCCTCATCATAATCATCATCATCGACAAGGCCCTAAATTCTTCCCATGAATGATATCTCACGCCATGGGAACCATTCGTGGTGCCCATGAAGAGCCTTAGAGTACACTAAAGTTTTGAAACAACAAATTACATTTTTGTAATTGAAATCTACTTGGTGTAACAAACTTTAAATGAACAACATATCCTAATGATCACATGACAAAGTTCCCATTTATAAGGCCTGCGTAGTGGCTAAGGACCCCACAAATTATGGGTGATGAAAACTTTACTTTGGTATCATTTGTAACCATAGATGTTGTTCTAAACCTCAAAATGGTCATGACCATATGAAACTTACATGCCAAAGATTCCCTATGGAGGGCATATGGTGCTAATTTGGATGAATACCATGCCAAGTGTGTTGGGAATCTAGTCACCCAAAGGCTCCACAAGCTTCCAAATGTCTCCATGAACCCATGCCACCTTATTTTCTTATCATTTATCATTTATGTGACCCATTTAAATGTGAATATGGTAAAATAAAGTCATTTTGGGTCCCATATCCCCTTATTACAAAATTTATTTCTCCATCTCAACCTAGGGAACTAGTAGGTTGGTGAAACATTATTTGCAAATAGCCTTATTTGGAAATTATTTAAATGGGGACATGACATTAATAAATGATTTCACCCCATCTATAGCCGTATATAATCCCTTCACTTTTTCTAATAGTGTAGTCAATAAATGAGAATCACAACATTGACATAGAATAACCATCAATAAATAAATGGACAAACTCAAACTTTTTTTCTTTGAATTTTTTTCTAATTCAATAAAAAATTTGCTGGAAGTTATAATTTGATGGAATGGATGGGAAATTTTACTATGGAACATTGCCATTAAGGTTTTTGACCCAATTGAAAATCATTGGAATTTTGAAAAAATGAATATATAAATGTTGAACTTTGTCTATGCTAAAGGTTGAATTGGTGTAGCTAGGGTTTTCACCCTAGCTTGTGCTGATGAGCACCTACTAAGGAATCTGGAATCCTTAGTAGCAGTTCAATAATGCAAATAAAAAGAGACTGAAATGAAAACTAAGCTAAAGCAGTGAAGGTAAATAACATGAAATAAGAACAGCAAATAAATGTGTAATGGCAATTTTGATTAAGATTACCTCCAATGAGGAGGTTGGTGGAGTCCATTGCGCTGATCCGATGTCGGTGGCTCCGAGCTCCAAGCTGCTCCTTCTCCTTCTCCGATGGTGGAAAATAGGCCAAAAGGGTTCTCAATGGTGAAAATAGCTTGATGGTAAGCTAGGGTTTCACGAGATGTTTTGGCAGAGTAAGGGTGCTTATGACTGTGGATATGAAATGAGGGGTCTCCACCACTTATTTATAGTTTTTAGTGGTGGAATGCTAGCCCATGGTTTTTGGAAACTATGTGGTTTAGGGCATCTTGTTTAGGGTTTTTGCTGTTTTAGGGTTTTCCTCCTTTTTCCTCATTATTTTTATTCCTTTTCTTCCCTTTTGGGGATTTTTGCTATTTTTAGAGGAATTTTGGTTATTTTTGGAGGAAAAAGGGGTTTTTTGGCCTTTTGGAGGCATTTTAGGCCTTTTGGAGCCTTTTTAGATGGTTTTATGGCCTTTTGGAGGCATTTTAGGCCTTTTGGAGGCTTTTAGTGGGATTTTCAGGGAAATATGGCAGGAAAATGGATGAATGAGCCATGAAATGGGGTAGATGAGGTAGTTAACCATTTTTGGGTGTTAACAGATTGCCCCCTGATGTGCGAGGGCAGGAGCTCATCG
>LPNX010953958.1:3296-56576 GCA_001517045.1 Pseudotsuga menziesii
AAAGAATAGCACAGCCTATGCCGCTCGCGGCCATGACAATTACATTGGTGCGGTCATGAAATACGGGCACCCACGACAACCCTTCGCACAGAGGACACCAATCAGCGCCATTGCTCATTATACCCATAAAGCTTCGAATCATGACCGCGACACGGCCCTAGGGCTTCACGGTGGCCAACGATGGCGAATGCACAGTGCGAAGGCCAAGACTAGGGCTTGAGGAAAAGGAAATCAAACGGTCGGACCTCTATCATGGACAAACTGCGAAAACCCCCCCCCAAACGTTTCAAAGTCCACATCACAACAAGAAATAACCAGGTGCAGGCGGCATAACGGCCGCCTGCACCTTGTCTTCCCCAATCGCTATGGATGAACCAAAACGCGGAGGTAGATGAAAACGCGGCTTTATAAAAGGGAAAAATCCCAATCCCTCCAACGGCAAAAGCTATTCCCCCCCAATAAGATAAGACGCGGGCACAACTGCTGGGGAGAACGGAACTACCAACCCTAGCCGCAGGTAAAGAAGAACCCCGCTTACGAACAACGAAAAAAACAGGCCGTAAAATCTTCATTATTTTCACCCTAAGTAACCCAGCCAAAACTTTGAAAAGAAGGGCTTAAGCTCCTACCTGGCAGGATTGCACGAATGAATAGGTGACAGCGATGGAGTCCTTGACCAACAGCTGGATGCGGGTACCGGTACGAAGCTCCACACAACTCGCTAGCTCGACAATGCGACAGCTCGGACGCGATAAAACAATAAACAAAACAACCACGCGCCCCGTATATATAAAAAACTAGCACGTGCGACGAGTCAGATCAGTCGGGCCGGATAGGAAAGTCTCGACGGGCGACTCAACCTATCTATGCCTGCAACGGCGGGACACCCTCTTCACTCCACCACCCGCATCGCCAAACATAGGGCATACGCTTTAAAACAGGGTCGGGCGGTAATGGGTTCGCTTATCGGGCGACCAGGAGTTTGACAATCCCCGCAACGGTGGATGCACCGGGGAAGTCAATATTCTCCACGGTGCCGATACACGTAGTCGGCCATCAACAGCATCTCCGGACTTCAAAGTGACCCGCAACGACGGCAGGATTAGAGCTCATCTCCTCCCGATGCAGTATAAAAACACGCCCGTAACAGCAAGACGGCAACTAAGATTCCAGGCAGACCCGCAACGGCGGGGCGAAGAAAAACGACGGGGCGAGAACCGAAATTCAGTTTTGCAAGCCACCCGCAACGGCGGAGCGGGAAACGAACATCTAGTTTCGAGAGCCACCCGCAATGGCGGGGCGGGAAAGAAAAATCACAAGTTGAAGAGGACCCGCAACGGCGGATAGTCAAAAAAACAAACCTCCCGATCCAAGAAGATTTTGCAATGAACACTTTAAGGGTTATGCAAAAAACAAGTAGAAGCTCAATTCAAAATGAAAACATGAAAACGATGAGAAACCAGCAAAGTTAAAGCGCTCAAATTCCATGAAGGCACTTCAAAATCCATAAGTTGAACTCAAAAGGATGAAAACAAGAAAAGGACTGAACTAATCAAAGCAAAGGAGGGTCCAAAATTTTTTCAGAAATTTGGGAAAACAGTTGCAGCTGCAACAGGTGGTTTGAGCAGTGATGTGCTATCATGAGCACCATTAGTGGATGAGACATGTATACTAAAAGCTGATAGCTTTAGGATTTTTTCATTGGATGATTTTGCTTGAAATCCTACGTGCTTCAGATGAGGTCTCAGGACCTATTTTTGCAAAACTTTTTCGTATATATATATATATATATATATATCCAGACTTTTACACGGTGTTTATATGTCTCAAATGGATAAATGTATTTTCTATGAGTTCTATGTGTCTTCAAATGTTTATTTACAATGTACCATGTTTGATTTGATGTCATGAATGGGAAATATGCCAATCTAGGATGTAATTAGCCAATGAATCAGCAACTACATTATGTTCCCTAGGGATATGCCTATAGGTAATGGTTCCAAATGATCTTTCAAACAAACATACCCTCTGGAAGAGGCAGAGGAGAATTGGGTTCCTAATGGTGTAGACATGGCTTAAATGACAAACCACGAGCTGAGAGTCCATCAAGACTACTAGATCACAGACATCTTGGGAGGTAGCTTTAGTCATAAGATCAATGATTGCTTCATATTCGGCGATGTTATTATTGGCACGACCTAAACAAACCACTCCTAAACTGACCAAATCTTCAGCTAGGGAATAGAGAACCCAAGCAGCTGAGGATAGATTCAAGGTGTGGTGGAAAGAACCATCAATAAAGCCGTAGAAATCCATTTTCATGACCAAAACATGGTATAAACATATGCGGACACTAAAACTCAAAACCATCTTGAAAATACTAAAAGCACACTAAAATTCAATCAATATACATATATACAAGATACCATCCAAGAAAAAATAGGCATAATACGTTTTCAGGAACAACCCATTGCGAGGTTTCCCCGAAGGAATTCCATCATAATCAACTAACTCATAGGATCCTTTCTCTAACACCTTGGAAATAACGAAAGGTCCATACCACATGGACTTGAACTTACCCTTCCCTAGCTTGTCATATCTTTAGTCATAAGTCAAAACTAGGTCACCCTCATTGAAAACACGAGGCTAGACGGATTTATCGTACTGTGCCTTGACGTGTTTCTTATGTGCCTCATTAGCCAAGGCAACATCTCCATGAGTCTCATCAAGGTTATTTAAGTACAAAAATCTCACTTCCTCTGCTGAAGTGTCTGGGAGAAGTTCGACAGCAAGTTGTAAAGATGGAATCTAACATTGGATTGGCAAGACAACTTAGAGTCCATAGACAAGCTGGAATGGTGTGAAACAAGTAGCTATTTTCACGAAAGTCCGATAAGCCCAAAGAGCAGAGAAAAGAATGAGATGCCAATTGAATTTATGATCTCCAACCATTCGACGAAGCATAGTTTTCAAAACCTTGTTAATGGCCTCTACCTGACCATTAGCTTGCGGATAATATGGCATAGAGTTTTCATGGAAAAAACCAAGCTTGGCACTCGATTCCTCCATCATTTGATTACAGAAATGAGATCCATGATCAGTGAAAATGGGCTGTGAAACTCCAAATCTAGCTATGATATGATTGAACAAGAAGAGAGCGACAGTATTGCCATCTTATGCATATGTAGGCATGGACTCAGCCCATTTTGTGAAATAATCCATGGCTACGATGATGCAACCATGCCCCCCAACTGAGGTAGGCTTATAATGCATGAATTTAGTATCCCATTTGGCAAAAGGGCCAACGACAATGACGAGGTTAAGCGAAGTAGGATGGTTGCAGTTTTTGGGATAAAAATGTTGGCAAGGTGGGAATTTCTTAACAGCCTCATGACAATATTTGAATACAGAAGGCCAGAAATAGCCAACATGAAGGATTTTTTGGGCTATAGCCATCCCAAATAAATGACCACCACATGCTCCAGAGTGGCAATCATTCAGCACGTGTTTAGCCTCCTCATGAGTGAGGAATCGCTAGAGAATGGAATCAATCCCATGTCTATACAAGGTAACATTTAAGATAAGATAGTACTTTGTGTGGTGACAGATGTGGTGATAATCATCGTGAGATAGATGTGGCTAAAAACGCTAGGTCTAGAGATAAATCAGCAAATCTCCATACCAAGGATTAGTAGTGCTAATTAGGAATAGGAATTCATCTGGAAATGAATCACTGGGTTCAGATTCCGTGGTAGCACAAGGAAGGTTACACATAAGCTCAACAAAAACCAAGGATTTATTTGATGTAGCCTTGGAAAACTTGAGATCAAACTCTTGAAGGATGATGATCCAATAGGATTACTTGCCCTCGAGTACCTGACGAGTCAGAATGTAGTACATCAGGTTCTAGTCTGCCAATATGGTGGTAGTGCGAAGCAGAATGTGATGAAATTTTTACACAGCAATGATCATGGCCAAATCTAGCTTCTCCACATGTGAATAACAGGTTTCAGAATCAATAAGATTCTTACTAGCGTAATAAATCACATGCTCCTGACCATGGAGATTGTCTTGCGCTAAAACCATTGCGATGGTAGTAGCGGAGGCAGCAATATACAAGAGAAAGTCCTTTGAATAATCTAGGGGGTGTATCATGGGTGAATGAGTCAGAGCGTGCTTAAGATTATCAGAGGTGCATTGGGATTTCCCATCCCAGAAGAATGGAGTGTTCTTCTTGAGGAGACGCATATAACCGTGCATTTTCTCAGCGAAATTGCACATGAAACGACAGAGAAATTTTTCCTTCCCTTGCAAACTTTGGAGTTCAAGGATGTTGGTTGGGGCTGGTAGATTAATGATAATGACAATATTCAAAGGATCCATCCGAATGCCATCTTTGGATACCACAAAGCCAAGCAGACGTCCCTTCTCAACGCAAAAAACACATTTATGCGGATTGAGCCATATATTATAATGACAGCATCTTAGGAATATGTCTCTAAGATGACTAGGATGGTCCTCCCATCGCTATGAATGAGTAGGGAGGTCGTCAAGGTATAGTTCAACAATAGGTTTAACATTGTGAAACGCATAGGACATCGCATGCTAGAATGTGGCTCCAGCATTTTTCAAGCCGAAAGGTAACTTGTTATATGCAAAGGTTCCCCATGGGAAAATGAATGCTGTCTTATGCTGATCAGAGGGAAATATCTCAATCTGATTATGACGGAGAAGCCATCCATGAATGAGAAGATGACACTTCCAGCACAGTTGTTAATAATCTGATCGATATGCATGGTAGGAAAGTTGTCCTTAGGATAAGCTTTATTTAAATCCCTAAATTCGATGCAGACTCTAATGGTGCCCTGCTTTTTATTGACAGGGACAACGTTCGATACCCATTCCATTAGAGGTACAGGATAAAAAAAACCAACTTTCAGAAGTTTCTCAATCTCAGCTTTAATAGTTGCGGCCTTCCTAGGATGGACTTGCCTAAGTTTCTGCCTAATAGGTTTAGCAATGAGATAAGTTTTAATCTCATGGACCACAATGGAAGGGTCAATGCCCGGCATCTCTTCATAGGAACAGGCAAAATTATCATAGAATTCCTTAAAAAGTGCCTTATATGCTTTAGATTCATCTGTGGAGCAGTTCTTCCCAACATGAACGTGCTCAATAACATTAGGCTTGGATGATAAGTCAATTGGGTTCATCTAAGTAATGTTGCAAAGGTTTCCTTCAGAATCTGTGTCTTGCAACAATATAGGACTTTATGAAACGTTGACAATATCAGTAGGAAACAAGGATGCAAAATCATGGCTACCCGAACTGGTATTGGGGAGGAACATGGATCTATGATGGTGATCCTACCAAATGGGCTCATCTGTATTCATGATCTCTATAATGGACTCATCAAAAGGAAAAGTCGCAGAGAGATAATATAGAATCAGAAGAAAAGGTTCTGACTAGTACGGTAAATGGTAAGGATTTGAAGCCAGTAAATGAAGGTCATCAGTGTGATCATCGAAACAAGTTTGAATGGTGTCACACATAGCTTCATGCGGGCTCAACGAGGTGGACTCAACAACATTTTTTCCCTAGGGCTCAAAATCAAATGAGGTGATCATATGTACTGTTGCGGTATCCGTGCTAGGAGGAGTAGAGGGGAAAATCCCCATAAGGGATGAATCCTTCAACATACCTACCCCAATCGACTGGTAAGGAGCAGGGGTCTAACCTAACATGGGGATGTTATTATCCATGGAAGTGGTAACATCTAGCGTACAAAAATAAAGCTCGTCAATGGTAACAATTCTCCCAAGATGCAATAATTGGACCATTCGAAATACTGTTGAAGCAATAGCAGTCATGGCATAGAACCAATTCCTTCCTAAAGGAGGTTATAATCCAGAGGGAAATCTACCACTTCTACTTGGATGGAAATGGTTTTGCCTCCCAGCTCGACCGCAAGGGCTAATATGAGGCCATGGGGTTGGAAACCCCATCCATCAAAGGCTTTAAGGGTCGTAGGTGATGTAACAATCTTGGGAGAGCCAAGAGATTTCCAACAAGTCAGAGATAACACCGAGGTCGAAGCTCCTTCATCTAGTACCACTCGAAAGACTTTCTTTCCCACCACTTTCGTAATGATCTAAAAAGCAAGTTTATGCGGTAATCTAGGTTTATATTTCTCAACATTGAAGTGAATAAAGCTAGTGTTATCCTGGTCTACAACTCCTAATGCTGTCAACAAGTTCTTGCACAAAGAATCAATCCAATAGCATAACAATACCTTCAAAATGTTCTCTCCTCAACCATGGCTATGATCTCATATTTATAGGGCTTTAATGGATAGAGATGGTTGAGAAATTAGTGGGTGAGGTGGCCTCTAAGATCCTAGGATGAGGGATCTCGAGCTCAACCAACCCACAATAGCAGGGATAAGGTAGTACACGAGGCTTACCATCTAGAAGCCTCGAGAAACTTCTCTTTTTCCCTTTTTATCCAGGGTACTGCGCTTCTCCTTCTATGACAGAGCAGTTCTGGTAATAACTACCTATGGACTAAGGGCAATGGGTGGTTTCACCTCTTGTGGACAACCAATGAAAGGTGGTGCAAGTAGGGGTACTTCTCTTAGATAAAGGGGAATGCACGGTGTTGGGAATTTGTATGACAGATAGATAAAAAAACCATTTAGTTTCCACTCCAGAAGCTGGGATTCATGGCAAGTAAGTATGTCAAATGTCTTATCACATGATGGTGATAGGATTTTGGTATAACATGGGGCTTCTAAATACTACCTCCAATGCAACCTAGAAATCACAAGGGACATAACCTGTTTAGGTCCCTTGAGTAGACTCATCAATGTGATAGATTCAGGTGACATCTGGGGTCTTCGACCAAGTTCTATATGGACTAAACCCTATACGAATCTCAACAGTGCGATGACATAGTTGAAATCGAGCATGTGAGAAACAACCATCTCGAGAGGCACTAAGGGATCCTCTCAAGTGGTCCAAGGAACTCATCAATGATGTTAATGAAACCAAGGTATAGGGGCCTCTGGGTCTATCCTCTAGAATATGTGTGTTGGCATCGATAGAGGGAGACCTACCCCTAGTCATTGGAATGATGTTTCCTTAACCAGGAGTGCGAGGGAGATAATCGAAAGGTGTGAGACAATATACGGATTGACCCACTGAATGGGGGGAGGGGGGAGGGGAGGGAAATAATTGACCAGGGGTAGAGGGATTGTGGTGGACTCAAACTTCCTTTGTTTAGAGTATGATGGTAGGTTGGACTAGGAATAAAATGAAACTTGACTCATTGGAATGGGATCATGGCTGTAATACCAGGAATGTCACTGCAGATGGGAAATGCTTGGAGGAGGTAGACACTTTCGAAATTGATGGGATCCAAGGAAGACACATTATAGAGTACTCTGAACAAAGGTGACCCAACGGGGGAATGATGCCAAACTATTTTTTGTGGGGTGGTGTCTAGGGACACCATTATGGTATGTGTTTGTGCCAAAAAATGTTTCCAGACTACAAAGAAACAAGCCAACACAATCTCAAATATTCAATCAAACAAAACTAGGTTTTTAGGGTTTTTCAAAGGTTTTTTTGGTTTTGAAGCTTGGTGACAAGAGGGAATATCATTCATAATCCAAATAGGAACTAAATCACAAGTAAAGAAGAACTGAGATGTATATTATAATAACCGTTTATCCAACAGAACATAACATTGAAGTTCATCCACAACTGATAAGCACTACAAGCATAAAAACTATAAACCAGAAATGAAATCATCAATTGTGTAGCTAAACAAGCAAGAAATGAAGCCAAAGAACAAACTAAAGGATAAAATGGAGCATATATTTCATAATTAGTTCATCAAATACACATGAGATTCAAGTACTTAGCTTATCAATAAGTCAAAATACCTCCTCTAGCCATCCAAAAATCAAACCCTTTGTTCTCTTTGTGACCTTCCTAAATACTGTTTTCTAAAAATTTAGTTAGAGTCTAAATCATAATTATTTTTAGCCTACTCATCGATAGGATATTGTCAATATAATAATTACAAAAATAAAATACTCATCAAAACATAAAAAGTAACTTTTTTTTTTGCTAACAATGCTCAAAGGTCTTTAGCAACTTTTGCCAATAAAGCTATCCCATCTAAGGCTTGGGCCTTTTTCTTAGCTTTCTGCTGCTTAGCTTCCATATCTATCATCCTTCTTGTAAGCTCCTTATTCTGTTGCTGTAGATTCCTGATAGTTTGTTTTAATTCTGCACACTATAAATCTATACTTCTTTTCCTTTTTAGGGCCTCTTTGGAGACTGCAATAAGTTCTTGGTAGTGATCATTCACTTCTTCTAGGTATTCCCTGAGTCTTTTATTAGCTGTAATCAAACCATCATTTGTTTCTTGCATATACTCTATTTGATGTTTATACTGCTTGATGGCTCTTTGCAAATTTTCCTTCTCTGAGTCAAATGCCTTGCTTCCTGTTGTACTTTGTAGTTCACTAGGTAGCCATGGGATGTTCAGCTTTCTGAAGATTTCCTCATACTTAGGAAGCAGCTCTGTAGAAGCATCATGAACACTTGGGTTTCTCTGATTATCTGTTTCATTAGGTGCATTTTCATCCATCAACAACTTATTTCCTGAATAAGACATCTTTGTTTCATCTTTTTGCTGCTCCTTTAACAGTTTACCTCGTATCTCTAAAAACACAGCAGATAATTTAGTCTCAATGAGGCTAGATTCTTCTTCTGTCTTCAATGGTTTCTTCCCTTTATTGTTACCTTTGCGAGATTCTAGCTTTTCATCTCAGGAATAATTATCAAGCACAGTTACCTCTTATGTGTTTAACTTAGGGTTTAGTAGCTTTTTCATGTTCAGCCTCAATTTGTTTTTGGATCTAGTTTTGGGTCTCCAGCATGGGGAAAACTCTCCTACCATCTTTAAACTTTTTCCTTGATGCATGATAGAGGAAAATTATTTAACCCTGTTCTACTTTTTCCTTGGCATTACTGTCTTATCCTCTTGACTGTAGAACTCCCTTTGTGTGCCAACCCTAGTCTTAGCACTGACAGTCAACTCATCTCCTTCCAACAAGTAACCTTTATCTTCATATAAAATGGTAATTGGGCTTCGTTGTTGGACCTTAGTATTTTCTTCATCTCCTAAAACCTTTTCTATAAAAAAAAAACTTCATCAATGAGTGCTTCTGCTGGTGCTTTATTTTGTATAGGCTGGCATTCCTTGTGAATAAACAACAATTTTTTGTTCTGACTGTCAACTGAAGGTTGCTGAGGTTCATAATTTCCTTTTGAAGGTTCTGCCACTTCCTCCAATTTGACACATTTTTCATCTTCGGTCTTCACTTTTTGTCTTAATTTTCTAATTAGGGTTTGACCCTTATCAACCTGCTTTCTGGTAGGCTGTCCTTCCTAGTTATTTTGGAACCTAGACCAAAAGAGAAAGTAGTCCCAATTCTTTCCTTTTCTTTGCAGAACAGTGCCGATAATAAGATTGATCAATCCATGATGAAAGATGGACTGTAAAGTGTGGTCATGATGTTCTTTGATCGCGCTGGACATTTTCTGCAATCTCTTTAGCAGGAAGAAAGGGAGATTCATCCTTGATTCACTAGCAAGGTGTTGAAGAAACCTGAAATGATACTTGAAGACAAAAGAATACCTCCCTTCACATGTAATGTAGCTTTGTAGAACATTGATAGGCTCTACCCATTCGGCTCTGAAATTCTGGATGAGCACTCTCTTGCTCCAATCTAGAACAATTCTAGGCAATAGATACCTTTGGGCATTGAAGGTAAATGGCACCTTTTTTAACCAAATTTCTCCTTCATTCTTGACCCCTATTGCTTCAGCCACCAACTCTATAGTTAATTTGAACTTCAAAGTATCAAATGATACTATATCTTGGTTATAACATTGAGCAAATTTATGAGAAACTTCGGTATTATATCCATCAATATTTTTAAAGAAGTTCAACCATCCAGCATTCTCAAAGAGTTCAGCACAACCTGGAAAATTGTCTATCCAATTCAGTTCAATGGGATCATCCCTGTTGGTCTTCCCACTCTTTTTCATCTGCTTTCCCAAGGCTTGATGATGTTTTTGTGTGATTTTCAGAACCTGTTAGTGACTTAACAGCCTTTTTTCCTCAAGTTTTCAGAGCTTTGACAGTCAGTTCTATTATCAATGTAGGGAATGTTTTGTACCGAGATTGGGTAATTTAGGCCAAACAGAGCACCAAAAATCTTTAAAAATCTACTGCTGAACTTTGCTAACAACAAAGATGCTCATATAAACCTTTTGGACTGATCTCTCACCGTTGGGAGTTTGTTGAATACATGAATTTATGTTTTCCTTTAACAATTCAACATTATAAGGTTTAATAGAAAAACCCCCAATTTAACAGGCCATGACCAAGGTCACATGGAATACCTCACTCCCAGCTTGCTGCAGGTGTTAAAAATTGATTCTTGGACTGGCTGAATGTCAAATTTAATGCTCCAGATATTCTGAAGTCTTCAGCTTACTTCCAACTGTCGCGCTACAAAACCCTAAATTCCTTCTTCAACTGCAAATTCCTGATTCTTAGCAATGTGTATTCATTCCACTTCTCCACCAGCTTCGTAATGCTTAATTGGAGAACCTCTTTCCCATCAATCTCGCCTCATTTCACTGTCTGTCATGATTTTCCAAGCCTTAACTTCTGACTGCCACGATCTCCTTCACGTCATAGACAACACCTATTTGCATGATTATCTTTGATGAAACACGTATTAAACCTACCTACACATGTGATTAGTCATCCCAGGAGCGAAAACATTGGAGAAATCAGCGTAAAAACCACGGGGGATACACTTGTTGACCAATATCCTATCACGTCAGTTCATATTGTGGGTTTTAAAATTATAAAAAATCGAACCAATATATTGTAGGTATTGGGGGGATGAGGGGTTTAAGGTGGGGGTGGGTAGGGTGGTTTATAAGGATTGAGGTATAAAAAGGGGTGGGGTGGAGGTTTTAAGTATTGGGAGGGGGTTTCAACAAAAAAAATTTGGACCAATATCTCTCAAAATTAAGGGTATTCTTTAATATCCCACGATCGCACGTGCTATGTAAGAGGTTCACTAAGTGAAGTCCCCGTGGTAAAAACTAACAAATTTTGCACCTGTGATTTTCTTGTAGCGCGCCAGTGTAATATTTTAACCGTTGCGCTACAAGAAAGTTTAAAAATCAATTTTTGTGCTTTTTGACCACTAATTCAACTTTAACATAGGTTTATATGACTAAAAATTGGTCTTAGTGCTTATTTATGAAACTATTACTCAACATATATCCTATAGAACCCTTCAGGACATAAGAAAAACAAAAATAATGAAATCCTAAAGGCAAAAAATCAAAATTTCACTCTAAACCAAAATTTCCTATAAGTAAGAAAATCAGCAAGCTTAAAACAAAAAATCACAAGCAAAATACAAGACTGAAGAAAACAAATTCATGACTTAA
Source organism: Pseudotsuga menziesii (assembly GCA_001517045.1). Taxonomy (NCBI): domain Eukaryota; kingdom Viridiplantae; phylum Streptophyta; class Pinopsida; order Pinales; family Pinaceae; genus Pseudotsuga; species Pseudotsuga menziesii. The sequence goes on from LPNX010953958.1 coordinate 14,849, forward strand.
CATCTGGCTCCAGCTACGGGATGAATTCCTCCCTGTGAGGCTTCAAGAACCTGTAGACCAGTGCCTTCTCTTCTGCTACCTACTAGTCTGTAAAATTTCCATTGGGTTATGGAGTCCTTATTATGATTTACTCACACTGGTATATACAATGAAAAGTAAAAATATCCTCAAAGACTGTAGAAATGCTTGAGGAATCGTCCATTGACTGGACTTGACAATTCCTCGCCTTCCAAAGACTGCAAGACAAAAGTGTTATTTTCCAAGATCTTAGATACTAGGAAAAGGCCAAACAGAGGTTGTCAAATTTGCCATGCTTCCCTTTTTTCTCTTTCCTAGCATCCCACCTCAAAACCATATCACCAACTGAGAAAGTGTTATCTTTGATTTTCTTGTCAAATCTGCTTTTAATCTTCAATCTGTATAACTGTGCCTTTTCTTCCACTTTTTCCATGTTCTGCTACAATTCTATCATCTCATAAATCCTTCTCTGCGTCTCATTTGGTTCTTCCTGGCAATTCTGAAGAAACTTCATCACTGGGATTCCCAATTGAACAGGAAAAACTGCATCTGTGCCATACAATAATTGGAAAGGAGAAGTTCCAATTGCGTGTTTGACCGTTATCCTATCAGCCCATAATGCATATTTCAGCATAGAATCCCATGATCTCTTATTATGCTTAAGCAACTTTTTGACACTCTGAATGATGTTTTTATTTGAGGATTCAGCTAAACCATTACCCTGGGGATAGTAAGGAGTTGAATGCTTTAGCTTTTCACAAAATGCTTCCATTGCCTTAGACTTGAAAGCCTTTGCATTATTTGTTACTATTTTTTGAGGACACCCAAACCTACTAAGGATATTTTCTTCAATAAATTCTAGAATTACTTTATCTGTGGAATTCCTAGTAGGAATGGCTTCCACCCATTTGGTAAAGAAGTCTGTTGCAGTTAGACTCCACATATTTTGTCCTAAGGAAGATGGATTTATCTCCCCTATAAAATCCAGACCCCATTGCTGGAAAGGAGCACTTATTGCAATAGGTTTTAGGGGCAATGACAGTAATTTTTGTTTGCCAGCAAACTTTTGACAAGGGATACAGGCTCTTACCTGCTGATATACGTCTGCAAACAAAGAGGGCCAATAGTACCCAGCTCTTAAAATCTTGTATGTTGTTTTCTTCCAGTACTTGTGACCTCCACAAGCACCCTCATGAGATTCAGAAATTACTCCTTCATTTTCATATTTATCCAAGAATCTGAGCAGAATACCACCTGGGTCCTTCCAAAATAACTGCTCTTCTACTAGACAATACTTAGTAGTTTTTAGCTTTAAAGATCTAGCAGCTTTTCCATCTAAATGCTCAGGACATTGCAAATATAACAGAAAATACACAATGTCTGCGTACCATGTGGATGCTGAATAATAGTCCATAATCTTCTCTTTTTCCAACATTGCTTGATCTTCTTCCTGAGCTAGCTCTTCATCCATCACATGCAATCCCAGAGCTTGACAATTTGATTCAGCCAGCAGCTTGGCTAAACCCTTCCCTTTGACTAGTTTAGTAGGATTGATATCTACATCATACTCCATAATTTTAGCAATCCACTTGCCTCTTTTCCCCTCACTATCAAGCTATGTCAAAACATCTTTTACAGCAGCATCAGGCACATATGAAATAAATTTAGAATGCAAAACATAGATTCTAAAAAACTTTAAAGCTTTTACCAAAGCATAGGCCTATTTTTCTAAGATATTGTATTTTAATTCAGAATCCCTGAGAGTTTTGCTGAAGAATGCAATAGGTTTCTCCAATCCTTCCTTATTCTTCTGTAACAAAATAGCTGCTATTGTATCCTCTGATGTAAATGAGAATGTAAGAAATTATCTAGTAAAATCGGGTCTTACTAATACAGGATCTTCAGTAAGAACCCTTTTGATCTTCTCAAATGCATTATTTACCTCAGTGGTCCACCTGACTTTCTGATCCTTTTTCAGCATGACTGTAATCTGTTTGATAATCTGAGCAAAGTTTGGTATAAACCAATGCAGAAAGTTGATTTTACCAATGAAATATTGGACATCCTTTTTACTCCTCGGTAAAATTATTTTCAATATAGCTTTTACCCTTTCAGGGTCAATCCTTATACCATCAGCAGACACTAAATGACCAAGCAATTTACCTTCCTGTATAGCAAAGTGTGACTTCTTTGGATTCAAGGACAAGCCAAATTTTCTACATTTCAAGAAAGTCTGCTTCAAATGCTTTAGATGTTCATCATCTAATTGTGAGAAAATAGTAATATCATCCAAGTAGATTACCAAAAACTTGTCCTTTTCTTTAACAAAATCAATATCCATAGCCCTTTGAAAAGTGGCTCCAGCGTTCATTAGACCAAAAGGCATCTTATCATACATGAAAGTTCCCCAAGGAGTAGTAAAAGCTATTTTCTCCTTATCATCAGGATGCATAGAAATTTGATTGTACCCTAAGAAACCATCAACCATTGAGATCCTTTGTTCCCCAACCACTTTCTGCAATATTTGCTCAATTTTAGGTAGAGGGTAATTATCCTTTAGTGAAGATCTGTTCAAATTTCTAAAGTCAACGCACAACCTGATTTCTCCATTCTTTTTTTTAACAGGAACTAGATTATCCACCCATGAAGAGTACCTAAGGGGCACTATGATCTTGGCATCCAATAACTTCTTCACTTCTTTTTCAATAACTGGAAACAAGGCTGGATTAATCCTTCTTAATTTCTGACGAAAAGGTTTCACATTTGGTTTTAAAGGGACTTTATGCTATATAATTCTAGTGTCATACGTTCTCAATTCCTCATAAGACCATGCAAAAACATCAACATGTTCCTTTAACAATTTAATGTACCTGTTTCTTTGTTCAACTGTAAGTGCTTTAGAAATTTTTACCATTCTAGGCTATTCTGCCAAACTAATGTTACAATCCACCACATTCTCTTTTGAGGACTGTACAACAGGTTTTAAGAGTGTATCATCTTTTGAAAAAATCCTTTCCAAAGGTACTAAACCTTTTTGGATGAAATTACTTTTTAATTCAATGATTTTGTGTCCTACTATTTCATTTTCAGCAATCTCTTCCTCCTGTCCATCCCCTTCATCTTCCTCTTGATCAATCAAGGAATTTGAAAACTCATGGGTAAGCTCTAAGAACCTTTTAATCTCAATGTCATCTTCGAACACTCTCCACTGCTTTACATTATCATGTACAAATGGTCTGTACCTAACCTCAATGGGATACCTCAACTGTGTGGTCTTGGGGATTCTAAAGTGTGTAGCAGCCAAGACCAATGAATCTGCAGTCTAATTATGGTCTCTTGGAATATAGGTGATGTTAAAAGCTACAAAATAATTTTCAATCATGTCCCATACCTCATTTCGATAGACTTTCAGTAAAACCTGCTTCACTTGATAGTTGTTCTTCACCTGCTGAATAACTAATTTGGAGTCGCCAAATGCACAAATCTACTGAATGCCCAAATCTTAGGAAGCTTTTAATCCTAAAAGAAAAGCTTCATATTCAGTAGTATTGTTTGTAGTAACAAACTCTATTTTATACATCAGCTTTACTATTTCACCTCCAGGGGATATAAGAAGAACCCCTACTCCAGCACCTTCTTTGCAAGAAGATCCATCAAAGTATAATTGCCACAACTCATCCTCCTGTTCTCTGTTGCATTTTACTGGCTGTTCCCTTTCAACTTGTAATAGACCAGCAGTATTGTCATCATTACTAAAATGTAACATGCAAGCACCCAGGTCTTTATCAATAGCATACAATGGATGGTTAGTAGGGTTCTTGTCATCTGTTACAATATAAGCAAACTGAAGCTCTCTGTACAGTCTTCTGTTTTCTCCTCCAAACACAGGAATAGTAGCATATGATAAATCCATTTGTAAGGTTCCACTGACTTTCTTTGCCCAAGAACTAGAGAGAAGTAATCCAAATTTAGGTGTAATATCAGCTGCCACTACATCCATGATCACACTTTTCATGGGTAATTGAGCCAAACTGACAACCATGTCCTTTATTACCCCTAAACACTTCACTGCTTGGGAATCAAATGCATACAAATCATGATAGGGTTTGGTAATAATAAGACCTAAAGCCTCCATAACAGCCTTTGGCATTAAATTGTGTGATGCTCCCAAATCTAACAAACAATTATGTATCATTTGTTCATGGACTGTCAGAGTAATGTAGAGTGGAGGTGAAGCACCTGCTTCATTTTCAGTCTTTTTAGCCAAGGCTGATCCAATGGAAATCCTAGGATTTTCTTCTTGCAAATTCACCGTATCAAAAATAGGTTGATTGCTTGCTGAATTAATCATCTTAAGAACTGATTCTTTATATGAAGGGTTTTTCATTAATTCAGTTAAAGGTACAGGAATCTTTAACTTTCCTAATTCATTTTCCAGGCTGAAATTCTGCACAGTTTTATTTACCTCTTCAACCTCCATGTTCTTCTTTTGTTTTTCTGAAACTTGTCTTTTCTCTCTCACAGGATAAGATGACTACTTAGCAGGGACATCTACCTTCTTCTTTGGGCTTTGTACTACCTATTTTGGACCCAACCTCAGATTCATAGTCTTCTTGAGTTCATTTTGACAGACATCAGCAGTTACAGCATTCTTTTTCAAACCTAAACCATCCTCTGTTTCGAACATATCAACATCATAGCATTCTGCATTTAGGAACTCTTCTTCAGTGACAAAACCCCCAGACAATATTTCTCCAAAATGGTTCATATCCTGGTCAATATCTTCAAATATCACTTCATGATCAACCTTTTCTTCATCAGCAACATTGTTCTGAAGAGGTGGTGGTACTCTTTGGTCCTCAGTTTATCTCCTTTCCCGCTGGATATCATTATTCCTTCGTTCTCTATGCATGAATCGGGGAGAAAATTGTGTTCTGAATTGGTTCTGATTGTTAGGGTTTTGTTCGCCTTCTGGAATAGGCTTGTTGGAATTTTTCTCTAGCTCTAATTTGTTTAATTTTGCAGTCAAAATTTTCACCAACTTAGCCATTTCATCAATTTTCCCTTCTACAGAATGGGAAGGTGAAACTCCTGGAGCTGCTTCTTTCTTTCCTTTCCTATCATAGATCTGCTGAGATGCTTCTTTCTTCAATCTATTGGAAGCCAATATGTTAGATTCTACTTCCAATGCTACATCCTTCATATTCACTAAAGAAATAGGTCTCCTTTCCCTTAGTAGTAAGGAAAATTCATGGTCAAAAGCATTTGCATATGTTTATGTAGGCTTTATTTCTGCAGGAATTCTACTTGCATTTTGTTAAACCTCTTTGAAAAGTCTGCAATAGTTTTATCCTTTTTCCTCCTAAGGTCTCCAAACTCAGTTATGTAGTATGTATGGTCTTTGGTGTCACGCCATTGTCTCATGAAGAGATCACAAAGTTCTTCAATGACAATGATTGAGTTAGCTGGAAACTCCCTGAACCATTTCCTGACATCTCCATCAAGGCTCTGCACAAACATTCTCATCCATACATCCTTGGCTTCTATGTTTTGGTTATCTGCAAGACTGAGGAAAGCTTCCTAGTGTTCTTCAGTTGTATTTTCCCCCTTTCCATTAAACCTGGGCAGATATTTTTGATAGTCACCTCCAGGGAATGCATTTAAAGGATGAGGCAACACCAATGGTGCATATCTAGCTGCAACCATTTGGTCCATCATGTCTATAGGCTGATTTTGGGCTGCCATTTTAAGGCTAACTGACTTTGATGATGAAGAGGTTTGGCTGGAACTTAGCTGAAAAGGGTTTTTAGCTACTTTCAACTGAAATAGAGGTATCTTACCAGGAGAGACTGTTTTAGCTTTTCTAAAAGATTGAGGATCAGTGAAAACTTGGAAACTACTGTCAGGAATTAAAGGCTTTAACCAAGGTGAAGTTTCTTCTTATTTTCTCAACACAGATGAAGGTGATGAACCATCCAACTGGTCAGGGTCACATAGGAATGGTAATGACTGAGACCTTCTAATATTCCTTGATGTCTTCAATATCTATTCAGGATCTGTAACACCTAACTGCAATGGTGAAATAGGTCTGTTTCTAGTTCCAACTCCCCTAGTAGCCACTGTGACAAACTGGTGAAAAGTAGCCTTAAAGATGTGTTGGTTTAAGTTCACCTCTTAAAACTAGTGAAATGATAAGTATCCCAAGGAAAAATATGTTTTCAACTTTGTTCCCTGGCAACAGCACCAAAGATGTTTGTGCCAGAAATTGTTTCCAGACTACAAAGAAACAAGCCATCATAATCTCAAATATTCAATCAAACAAAACTAGGTCTTTAGGGTTTTTGAAAGGTTTTTCTGGTTGTGAATCTTGGTGACAAGAGGGAATACATTCATAATCCAAATAGGAACTAAATCAAAAGTAAAGAAGAACTGAGATGTATAATACACTAACCATGTATCCAATAGAACATAACATTGAAGTTCATCCACAACTGATAAGCACTACAAGCATAAAAACTATAAAGCAGCAATGAAATCATCAATTGTGTAGCTAAACAAGCAAGAAATGAAGCCAAAGAACAGACTAAAGGGTAAAATCGACCATATATTTCATAATCAATTCATCAAATACACATGAGAGTCAAGTACTTAGCTTATCAATAAGTCAAAAGACCTCCTCTAGCCATCAAAAAATCGAACCCTTTGTTCTCTTTGTGACCTTCCTAAATACTGTTTTTTCAAAATTAAGTTAGAGTCTAAACCCTAACTGTTTTTAGCCTACTCATCAATAGGATATTGTCAATATAATAATTACAAAAATAAAATACTCATCAAAACATAAAAAGTAACTGTTTTTTTTGCTAACAATGCTCAAAGGTCTTTAGCAACTTCTGCCAATAAAGCTATCCCATCTAAGGCTTGGGCCTTTTTCTTATCTTTCTGCTGCTCAGCTTCCATATCTGTCATCCTTCTTGTAAGATCCTTCTTCTGTTGCTGTAGATTCCTAATAGTTTGTTTTAATTTTGCAACCTGTAAATCTGTACTTCTTTTCCTTTTTAGGCCCTCTTTGGAGACTGCAATAAGTTCTTGGTAGTGATCATTCACTTCTTCTAGGTATTCCCTGAGTCTTTTATTAGCTGTAATCAAACCATCATTTGTTTATTCCATATACTCTATTTGATGTTTATACTGCTTGATGGCTCTTTGCAAATTTTCCTTCTCTGAGTCAAATGCCTTGCTTCCTGTTGTACTTTGTAGTTCACTAGGTAGCCATGGGATGTTCAGCTTTATGAAGATTTCCTCATCCTCAGGCAACAACTCTGTAGAAGCATCATGAACACTTGGGTTTCCTTGATTATTTGTTTCATTAGGTGCATTTTCATCCATCAACAACTTATTTTTTGAATAATAAATCTATGTTTCATCTTTTTGTTGCTCCTTCAACAGTTTACCTCGTATCTCTAAAAACACAGTAGATAATTTAGTCTCAGTGAGGCTAGATTCTTCTTCTATCTTCAATGGTTTCTTCCCTTTGCTGTTACCTTTGCTAGATTCTAGCTTTTCATCTGAGGAAGAATTATCAAGCACAGTTACCTCTTATGTGTTTAACTTAGGGTTTAGTAGATTTTTCATGTTCATCCTCAATTTGTTTTTGGATCTAGTTTTGGGTCTCCAGCCTGGGGAAAACTCTCCTACCATCTTTAAACTTTTTCCTTGATGCATGATAGAGGCAAATTCTTTAACCCTATTCTTCTTTTTCTTTGGCATTACTTTCTTATCCTCTTGACTGTAGAACTCCCTTTATGTGCCAACCCTAGTCTTAGCACTGACAGTCAACTCATCTCCTTCCAACAAGTAACCTTCATCTTCGGATAAAATGGTAATTGGGATTCATTGTTGGACCTTAGTATTTTCTTCATCTCCTAAAACCTTTTCTGTAAAAACAATTTTTTCATCAATGAGTGCTACTGCTGGTGCTTTATTTTGTACAGGCTGGCTTTCCTTGTGAATAAACAGCAAAAATTTTGTTCTCACTGTCAACTAAAGGTTGCTGAGGTTCATAATTTCCTTTTGAAGGTTCTGCCACTTCCTCCAATTTGACACATTTTTCATCTTCAGTCTTCACTTTTTCTCTTAATTTTCTAATTAGGGTTTGTCCCTTATCAACCTGCTTTCTGGTAGGCTGTCCTTCCTGGTTATTTTGGAAGCCAGACCAAAAGAGAAAGTAGTCCCAAGTATTTCCTTCTCTTTGCATAACAGTGCTGATAATAAGCTTGATCAATCCATGATGAAAGATGGACTGTGCAGTGTGTTCATGATGTTCTTTGATCCTGCTGGACATTTTCTGCAAGCTCTTTAGTAGGAAGAAAGGAAGATTCATCCTTGATTCACCAGCAAGGTGTTGAAGAAACCTGAAATGATACTTGAAGACAAAAGCATACCTCCCTTCACTTGTAATGTAGCTTTGTAGAACATTGATAGGCTCTACCCATTCATCTCTAAAATTATGGATGAGCACTCCCTTTCTCCAATCTGGAACAATGCCAGGCAACAAATACCTTTGGGCATTGAAAGTAAATGGCACCTTTTTGAACCAAAGTTCTCCTTCATTCTTGACCCCTATTGCTTCAGCCACCAACTCTATAGTTAATTTGAACTTCAGAGTATCAAATGATACTATATCTTGGTTATAACATTGAGCAAATTTATGAGAAACTTCGGTATTATATCCATCAATATTTTTAAAGAAGTTCAACCATCCAGCATTCTCAAAGAGTTCAGCACAACCTGGAAACTTGTCTATCCAATTTAGTTCAGTGGGCTCAGCCCTGTTGGTCTTCCCACTCTTCTTCATCTGCTTTCCCAAGGCTTGATGATGTTTCTATGTGATTTTTAGAACTTGTTAGTGACTTAAAAGCCTTTTTTCCTCAATTTTTCAAAGCTTTGACAATCAGTTCTATTATCAATGCAGGGAATGTTTTGTACTAAGCTTGGGTAATTTAGGTCAAACAGAGCACCAAAAATCTTTAACATAGCTGATGCTGAACTTTACCAACAACAAAGATGCTCATCTAAACCTTTTGGACTAATCTCTCACCATTGGGAGTTTGTTGAATACATGAATTTATGTTTTCCTTTAACAATTCAACATTATAAGGTTTAATATAAAAACCCCCAATTTAACAGGCCATCACCAAGGTCACGTGGAATACCTCACTCCCGGCTTGATGTAGGTGTTAAAAATTGATTCTTGGACTACTGAACATCGAATTTAATGCTCCAGGTGTCCTCAAGTCTTCAGCTTACTTCCAACTGTCGCGTTACGAAACCATAAATTCCTTCTTCAACTACAAATTCCCAATTCTTAGCAATGTGTCTTCATTCCACTTCTCCACCAACTTCGTAATGCTTAATTGGAGAACCTCTTTCCCGTCAAACTTGCCTCATTTCACTGTCTGTCATGATTTTCCAAGCCTTAACTTCTGACTGCCATGATCTATCTCACGTGATAGACAGCACCTATTTGCATGATTATCTTTGATAAAACACATATTAAAACTGCCTACACATGTGATTAGCATCCCAGGAGTGAAAACATTGGATAATTCGGCGTAAAAACTAACAAATTTTGCACCCGTGATTTTCTTGTAGCACGCCAGTGTAAACTTTTAACCATTGCGCTACAAGAAAGTTTAAAAATCAAATTTTGTGCTTTCTGACCACTAATTCAACTTTAACATAGGTTTATATGACTAAAACTTGGTCTTAGTGCTTATTTATGAAACTATTACTCAACATATATCCTATAGAACCCTTCAGGACATAAGAAAAACAAAAATAATGAAATCCTAAAGGCAAAAAATCAAAATTTCACTCTAAACCAAAATTTCCTAGAAGTAGAAAATGAGTAAGCTTAAAACAAAAAATCACAAGCAAAATATAAGACTGAAGAAAACAAATTCATGACTTAACAGTACGATCTCGTGAATTTTTGGCGAGCCCGAGAAGGTAAATGATCGATGTTGCTTTCAATTTTAGAGAGTCTGAAAGCACGAAGAAGACTCTAGTGGGGGATCTTTTTCGTTGGTAGTCTCCTGTGCCCGAAAAAGGATAAAAGTATACATAGGAGAGCTCACCCATCCTGGAGGGGATGAGATACTTCTTTACCATTGGTAGTCCAATCAGGCTGGAAAAGGTTAAACCTATACTGACTGCACGATCATTCAGATACTTTTACGAGCAGGAACGAAACCAAGTTTGCTCAGTAATCTTTTCTTGATGAGATGGATGGAAAAGAACTTAATGACAACAGGTAGCGATATTTTTCATAAGGTGCGGCCCCTCTACCCGAGAAAGCAAAAAAGTATGCAGAGGGGAATGGTCTTGGATTGAGTGTGCCAAGAAAGTCCTTTTCAATTGATGGTCTACATGGTCCGCAAAAGGAGGTAAACGAGATGATGTAGATGCCCTTTCCTATACTTTAGCGAGTGGGAAAGGAATAAGCTGCGCTCGGCTATCTTTTCATTGTTTTAAGGAGTCAAAAAAGAGCTTAAATAAAACTCTAGTGTGGTCAACCGATTGCGGGGGCACAGGCAGTGCGCCCCGTCGGGACATTGCACAAAGGTCCAAAGGTGATCCACGCAGCATGGATGGAGCAAAAGGCTCCCAAAAATACCAATACATGATTGGGATAGATTGCGGCAAAGGCATGCAAACCGAGGTGGCTCTCGGACAGAGGTCAGAAGAGCATGTGTGTGTGTTGTGGTGGATGTACTTGTCTATATGCGATGTGAGTGCAAGTACAGGGACACTTTTATGCCAAATACATGCAAGAAAAATAAATCGTTTTGTGGACAGTGGTTTAGAGGTCCACATAAGGTATGGTGGAAAAGACAATTATAAATACAAAAATAAAAGTAAAATTACATTCCTTAATGAGTGGTGGCCCTAAAACTCACATGAGTAGCGGTCAAGAGGTGTGATACAAGTACCGGTCCGTAGACACTCGCATCATTATTTCATGGCTTGTGAATCGAGGTGACTTGTGGGAAATGGTCCCAAAATTAATTTATTAAACATGACAGGATGGTCTCATAAAGATATATAAATTTGAGCTTGGAGATGTGAGAGGTGTCTCAAATAGGCTTTGGGTGACTCTGATTTATCAACTACTGATGCTGTGTATCCATTGGATTATGTCAAATTATTTTACATTATTGATTATATATGCTAGAATAGATATAACACCATGATATATAGTATGCTTGTATTATTTACTTATTGTTGAGGAAGTATTATAGCAATTCAAGCTGAAGATTGGAAAGCTCAACAGGGACCTACTTACCCCATCCGGAATAAGGTACGAGGTCTGATCCTTTAGTGTTAGACATTTTATTTCTATTGCATATTGGAAAGGATTGATTTCTAGAGTCAAGATGTCTATTGTGGTACCCCAAGCCATAGGAATTTCTCTCCGTAACAGAATTGGCAACTCCACTGGGGATAGAACCCATAATCTCTCATTTCGCAGACCAGAGCCTAATTCTATTACGGAGAGAAATTCCTATGGCTTGGGGTACCACAACAGACAACTTGAATCCAAAAATCAATCCTTTCCAATATGCAATAGAAATAAAATGTCTAACACTAAAGGGTCAGACCTCGTACCTTATTCTGGATGGTTGAAGTAGATCCCTGTTGAGCTTTCCAATATTCAGCTTGAATTTCTATAATACTTCCTCAACAACAAGTAAACAATACAAGCATACTATATATCATGGTGTTAGATCTATTCTAGCATATATAATCAATAATGTAAAAGCATTTGACATAATCCCATGGATACAGTATTCATTCAAATACACATCATTGGACAGGAAAAGATATTTCTATTAATATAAATCAGAGATTACAAGATACAACCTATGACGGCACGTCTGCGAATCGGAGAAACTGAATCCCCCACTTGGGCCTCCACCACTTCAATCCTCCATCTCTTGATAGCAAGCTCACAAGAAAAAGGCAAGCTTGGGAAGAACACAAAAGTGCTCCAAGGGACAAAGGGGTGCAGACTCAAGCATAGGTTCTCGCAACAATGGACTATAGTTTCTTTTCTCTCAATTCCCTCTTATGCCTTCAATGTACCAAGGGGTTCCTTATATAGCTTTCAAAGGGATAATGAAAGGTTGAATCCGAGTGATCTCAAGGCATAGGGAAGGCCAGAAGTCGAATGAGTCAGATCCATGTCAAGGAAAACTCCAAAACGATTTGGATTATGCACATATCCCGATGTACGCGGTTATATGGGTCAAACCCGCGTATGTACACGGTTGTAGGTTTAAAATCCGTGTATATCATTTTTCATTTGTTTTTGGGGATGATCAAGGAAACGTCAAAGGACAAAAAGTGGTCCATAGGGTCTAATGATTCTACAGCGGGACAGGGGAAGGCCATACAAAGTGTGATTCACTCCAGATAACAGATGCCCCCTAATGTGTGAGGTCAGAGGGGTTATACAATGGCCAAAATACATTATAAGTCCATCCCAGAAGTGGAGTGATGAAGGATCCCAAATGGAAGACCAGCCACCCAATCAGCATAGTACAATAATACAACTCTACACATAACTGCAAGTAAATATAGCAATCCCGGATACATAAGAGTACAATGGCAATGAATAGGCATGATACATGATGTCACATATGTGGTCATCACCATGTACAATATACATAGATCAGAACCTTCATGATGAAGATATACAAAGGACCATGATCTCCAAAATGGCTGAAGATATATAATAGATCAAGATCTCCGTAGTGGCTGGAAATGTCTGACATATACTGGAATCAAGTCACGAGAGCTGAAATCTCATGAACACTGGCACGATAAAGGAGGTAGCATATAAGAGATGACACCAATATGGAAAATCTTCTACATAAATCACTACTAGTACATGTCCTACTATGCGAATAGGGGTGTCGAGGTCGAACATAGTAGTCCATCGTCTGACACGAGATCACCCACCAATAATGAAAATGGGAATCAAGGTACTAGAGTGCAAAATAAAAAGTGTGACTAAATGTGTTGAGGTCGAACACTTGAGAGGATCCATCGATCAGGGGACATTGATGTACTCCCAAGAAACTGTCGATGGCGAGAGAACCTGCCACTGATGACTCCAAGTCTCAAGACACTCAAAATGACTCTAGATTCCAATCCTAGAATAAATGATCTGAAGTCGATGGGATGAAATCCACTGGAAGGAGGGCATTAAGGCATCCCCCATCATCCAACATGAGGTACTCAGCAAAGCTATATAATGTGGAAGGACTTGATCATAAGGTGCGCAAACTAGTAACTATACCGGGAATCGCCGACATGCAAAGTCAAGATAACTGAGGAATGGGCGACTCAGGTTTCAACTTCCTTCAAACAAGAGAATAATGGCATATGGTGACTGAATGGAGGTATCATAGACTCGATATACAAACTGGGGCATCTCTGTGACACAGGAGGCATCAACAGAGGCTCCATAGGGACTGGAAGCTTAACCTGTCGGTGGAGATAAACTCAAATAAACGAGTACAGCTCCTAAATTCAAACTATAATCCAACCAATGGATGTGATATACAGTGCTCTATTCGAAGGCGACAAGACTCGACAGCTTCCAAAGATAACATCTTTCCTTGTCCAACTTTTTGGTTTTTTTATTTTTTTGGACTTTTTCAGTTATTTGAAAATCTTGAAGAAAGAATAAACTAGATTTATAGTTACAAACTAGGAGGAGACGAGTGTCATAAAAGAAAACAAACTAGTTCCAAGCAGTGGAACATACCTATGCTCAATGCAAGGATACATGTGTAGGATATCGACACTCGGGGGAAAATCCCCTCTCGGTAAAAAGGGAATCAAGCTGTGAAGGATATAAAAAATGGCTCTGCATGGCTAGACATGAGACAAGCTCAGGCTATATGGCTGAAACAAAATGTTAGGGGAGTCGGCATAAAGCTCAATGAGGCAGGAAAAGCTCATGATAATGCATTCACAACTTGACATGAGGGAGTCCTGAGGGAAACAAGCCAGCATAAGATCAAGAGGAGTATGAGGCTCTTGCGAAATGTCATGGCAGTACTATAGAATGAACTCCCACACCCTAAAGGAGAAACAATCGGCATGGGAACCAAATGCAAATAAGGTGCTAACTAGGGTACCCATGTAAGGTGAGGCTCTACCACTCACATCATGCCACTTCTAAAGCAGCAAGAAGGTTCCGTGACATAATAGAGTGGGTTCGTACCTAAGGACATGGTAATATGGTCATAAGGCCATGCAAAATGAAAACGGTGGTGAACGTAACCTATATGCTAGTTTAGTCATGATACCTAAGATCAGCATGAATGGGTCAATCCAATGGCTAAAACGACACTAAAAAAGGTCTTCTACATCACCAATTATGTCAAAAACGGTCCAAAATGGTTAGAAAATGTTGAAACTATAGGAAAGGGGGTAAAAATTTTCAAATATTTGAAAATTTTCCTATAAATAGTAAAAAATAGAAATCATTTGAAACTTTTACCCATTTGAGCTCTGATTTTCAACTCCAAATTCCAGGAGATCCAGCCGGCGGAATTCACAACCGTTTCTTCCAGGTATTTACTCATGCTCTCCTCTTGCATTTTGATATAATTTTTGTAGGTTTTCATGGTTAAATGAATTTTTTAGGCCATCTCTACATGAGCGCTGTGGCCCACACGGATATTGAGGTTTTTTTCGCGTATAGGGCTGGCTATACGTGGAAAAGGGCCTCAAACCCGCGTACATACGCGGCTGTTTGCAAAATAGTCACGTATGAGGCCGCGCATATGGTTTTACACTAAACTAATGGGAAATTTTCCAATTTTTCTTACAAGATGGTGCTAGAGTGGAGAGAGCGCGAGCATGGTGAAGTAGAGGAAGCAGTAAGGGCCAACTTAATGGCTCGACAAGCCTTACATGCATGCGGACTCTACAAGTTTTGATGTCTTGGTGGTTTGAGGGCCAAACCAAGACTACTACAGATGCTGGTAGACTATTGGGATCCAGACTCAGAGTCCTTCCATATAGATGGGATGTCCCTCACCATATAGGTGGAGGACATATACTTTATCACTGGTCTCTCTAGACAAGGGGAGGTGGTGAACCTTCATTCTCGAGGTGGGCCAAGCGGTGGTCTTACTATCGATGAGTACATAGCCATGTACTGCTACCCAGATACTAAAAAGGTGGGGAGTCAAGTCCCTACCAATGCTATACAAGTGCTGGGCCTAAAGGCCATATTACTAACGCTGGGTAGGATAGCAGGGTTAGCATCACTCCATCAGGCCTCGCGGCCGTTGATGTTCTACACGGTGGAGTGTATGAGACCCACCATCTATGACTGGAGTATGACACTATTGAGCAAGATGAAACACCAGCTCAGTGAGTGTAAGGCAGGAAGGGTATGGAACTTTGGATTCAGCAGTATTTTGAGCATGTTTTTCTTCGAGCATGTTCCAAGATTGAGCCCTAGAGTGGATTTTCCTCTCCACGGGGTTCGATATCTGGCCCAAAGATGTTGGGAAAATGCTATGCGCAGACTGGGGGTTGGTAGGGTGGCCAACCCAAATCCAGCTGACTTTTTTCCATGGTGGCGACGACAGATTGTTGCCATTGATGACTACCCCTATGCAGGGATAGATTTCCGAGGGGACCCAGACATGCCATTGCCACCAGGATCGGCATATGGCGATATAGGTAACGAATCTCGACCCTCACTGTTTTTTAAATTTTTTGAGTTATTTCATTTTTTTGTATTTTCTTGATTATGTGGAATCAAAAAGACATGTTTTTGCATGACAATACATAGTGACATATACAATTGCTATGCAGATGTGGGACCACAGCGGCCAGAGGGCTTCCCTCGTGATAGATAGAGGGGAAGAGGAGATGACATCATGGGTGCAGATGCAGAGCGAATGCTCCAGAGCATTCATACCAACTTTGTGAGACTGACTCATAGAGTTCCCATGGCGCAAGTCGAGGACTTGCCTGAGGCCATGCAGTGACAGGTGGTGGGTGTACCACATGCATGGGTGCATTTATTTTGATGGCTAGCTAGAGTCGTAGTGACGTTCCATGATCACAACCCTCCTCCTCCTCCACAGGATTAGACACCTGGGAGTGTATATGTTTTGTACTACTATGTATATGATGGTGGCTTGAGAGCCCCAATTTTATATCATGACACTATGTATTACCACATTTTGATGTATATATAAAAGAAGTTTTATGGTGATCGATTTATTTATTTACATGTGTAAAAATTGTGTTTGTGATTAATTTATTATGAATGATACAAATGCCAATCTAACACGTAGTTAACATATGAGTCAGCAACTTGATTATTATTTCTTGGAATGTGTATATATGTTATATTGTCAAATTTCCATTCTAACAATCTCACACGTAAGAACCTTCTCAATAACATCGAATCTCTAACATGGTATAAACCATTGAGTTGTGACACTACTAACTCCGAATCAAGTCATACCTCAAGAGATAGAACGCCATGTAGAATGGCATCCCGTAGAAGCTCAATAACGGTGCTATATTCAGCAACATTGTTGGAAGATGGCCGTAGACATACACTTCCTGAAGATAGTACTTGACCCATAGGATTATAAATCACCCAAGCAATAGAGGTTGAGTGTTGATTGTGATGGCTTGCACCATCCGTGAATCCTATGTAGGTGGAAGATTACCTTGACATCTGCCAAAAGAAACGAAAACTAATCACAAACCTGATCACGATAAGAAAAGGATCTAACTATGCAAAGTTGTACACTAATATACAAAAGCATCCTTGGCTAAATATTATGCATAGTATTTTTTATGATAGATCCCATTTCTAGGCTCCTCCAAAGCTATGCCTTCGTAATCTAATAACTCATAGGCACCCTTCTCTAAGACACGCTTGACTACATAAGGACCACGCCACATAGGATTGAACTTCCCTGCCCCCAAGGGTTCTTTCAGTTGATCCCATAAGAGGACCAAGTCTCCTTCACTAAACACTCTTGGACAGACATATTTATCGTACTGGACCTTAACGCGATGCTTATTAACCTCTAAAGCCACCAAGGCATCCCGACGCTACTCATCGAGTTGCTCGAGGTGAACCAAATGCTCCTCCAAAGGTGGAGTGTCTGGTAAGAGTTCCACATCTAGCTTCAATGAAGGAATCTCGCATTCAACCGGTAATATCGATTCCACTCCATGTACAAGCTGATATGGAGAAAAACCAGTGGTAGTCTTAACTGCGGTTTGATATTCCCACAAAGTAGGATATAACATAATGTGCCAATTTGTCTTTCTTTGGGCGATGGTTCATTGGAGAATGGATTTGAGTGATTTGTTCATTGCCTCTACCTGTCCATTCACTTGGGGGTAGTAAGAAGAGGAGTGCTCTTGCTTATACCCTAACTTGGATGCCAAGTCTTCCATCATACGGTTCTGAAAGTGCAAGCCATGGTCAGTGACAAGCTCTTTTGAAATCCCGAACCGAGTAATGATTTGGTTGAATACAAAGTGAGCAGCTGCCTCACCGTCATATTTTACTGTAGGCATAGCCTCAGCCCATTTCGTGAAGTAATCAACAGCCACTATAATATGATGGTGCCACCCAGCCGAAGCTGGGTTTCAATCCATAAAATTGAGCCCCCACTTAGTGAAGGGACCGGTGGTGATAATGGGATGTAATGGGGCAGGTTTCGAGCACATATTATGTGCAAACACCTGGCAAGGGTGGCACCTCTTGACCGCATCTACACAATATTTAAAGATCAACAACCAGAAATAACCCACACTCAAAATATTTTGAGCTGTAGAAAGCCCAGATAAATGACCACCACACCCCCCTCCGTGGCAATCATTCAGCACAACCTCAGCCTCGTCATGAGTTAAACAACATTGTAAAATGGAATCTACCCCACGGCGGTACAAAGTATTGTCCACTATGAGGTAATTCTTAGAGACGTGATGTAATCATCGTCGTTCATATCGTGAGAGGTGAGTAGGGGTCCTCTGTGTTTGCAGATACACTATGATATCTCCATACCATGGGTCTAACATTGATATTTAGAAGATGTGTTCATCAACAAACGTATCTTCACACACCAACTCCTCAGTGTCACTCGAAAAATCCGATATGAGCTCTGCAAAGACTAAAGACTTCTTCGACTTTGGGAAACAAACTCGAGATCAAATTCTTGCAGAATGAAAATACATTTATTATACTTTCCCCCAATCATCCTTCGTGTGAGGATGAACTGAAATAGATTGACATGGACCACAACCAAGGTTTGGCGAAGGAGAATATAATGTCTCAAACGTTGAACGGCATGTACGGTAGCTAAAGCAAGCTTCTCGACATGAGAATAATGAATCTCTGCATCAATACGGTTTTGGTTTAGATAATTTTTAGAATAATCAACCTATATTTAGCTACCTTAGACATTAATTTAATTATTTTTGTCTTATTTGCCTAGTTCATGTGTCCCACCTTATGCAAGTTGTCATTTACCTATCCATAGTGGTCAAACTTTCCTATTTTGACTCATGTAGCACATGGAAAACCTCAAGGAATAAATTTTGCTTTATTCCTGGTCTCCTAGGCACCCTTCTACTTTTTCTGCTTTATTGCCTGCTTTTTCAGTGGTTTAAGGCCATTGGGAAAGTTTGACTAGGTGAGGTTAACTAGTTTTTTGTCCTCCACATCCTCCACTCTTTTCTCCTAAGAAAATAATTTATGATTTGTCATTCCATCACTCTTTATCTTGCCTAAGTGAATTTTCCAATTCGTGAGCTCCATGACTGATTTGGAAACAGTTTTTTGCACCTATGGGGGATTTGCTTAATTTTAGTAAGCCTGCTTTTGACTAGATTCGAATTGTCTCCTCATGCATTCCAATATCCTATGTAATTATTCAATGAAGCAACCTATTATGTTACAGGGTTGGCTATTGTACACTGAGTTAATACAGTTTAGTGTTCAACTCCATTTTCAGTCTCTTTTGTGAGTGATTTTGCAAGTTCAATTGATAATTGTTGTGAGTAAAATTGTTCTATCACTGGGTTCAATTTACACATGGTATCAGATCCATTATAGATTGATTTCTCTCCTTCAAAATTGTTTTGCAGGTTCGACATCAGTGACTGGGAACCTTCTACTGACAACCGAGACATTTTCTGAGCTATGGATCAATCTCAAAAGATCATCTTGACTCCCTTCAATTTCTTTGAATGGAAAGCAGAGATGGAGATACTGTTGAGAGCGAAAGGCCTCTACAAGGTGACTATGGCAACAGAAGCAGAGCCCAATGCAGCTACAGAGAAGATAAAATGGCACAACAGGAGGGATGAGGCCTATGGTCTCCTATGTCTGAGTATTTCCAGAGACCTCCTTTTCCATCTTGATGGATTGACATCACCGAATGAAGTATGGGAGAATATTACTGATATTTTTGGAAAAATAGATGAGATGAGGGGACATCAAATCGAAAATGAGCTAATTTCCCTGAGTCCCAATAGCTTTGAATCACTGCAACTCTATTTCTCCAAGTTCAAAGCACTTGTTTTGCAGCTAAAACAATGTGGGATCGAAAAGAAGGATGATCAGCTGGTCTTGGCCATTCTCTCGAATCTTGGCCCTAACTATTCAGTGTTTATTTCGACCTTCTATGCCAAAAAGTTGACAGCTTGAACCTGGAAGATGCCTAGCCTTGCAGATTTCATGGAATATCTCACACAAGAACAGGACAAGCTGGTGATGATGGGCACCATCAAACCATCCAAAGACCAAGCTTTGGTTACTGGAGATTCGAGGGTGGATTCAAAAAGCAAAAAGAAAGCTAAAAATCCACCTGAGCAAAAGAGAGACAAGAACAAGTCTCCAAAGGAGCCACAAGGTTCCAAGAAGAATAACCAGAAGAAGAAGAATAAAGGAGAAATGAGCAAGTGCGCATACTACTATAAGGGCAATCACACTGAAAGCTCTTGTATGAAGAAGCAAATAGACATGCTGACCCAACTCCTGGAGAAGAATGGCATCTCCCTTCTAGACAGCTCAAAGAAGAGATAAGGACGATCAAGTTCAGAAGACAGAGAGAGAGTTCATGCATTGGTTGCTGGCACATCAAGCTCACGTAGTTCCATCATCGATTCTAGAGCTTCAAGACACATGGTTTCGACCAAGGAGGCATTCTCCTCACTTGACATGTCGAAAGTACCACCTATAGTACTGGGAGATGACTCTCTCACTGAAAGTTTGGGCAAAGGGAGGATTGATATTGATCTGGTCAGTTCAGCAATGTGTTGTATGTGCCTAGTCTTGCCTCCAACCTCTTATCAGTGTACCAGATGACTCACACAGGGTCTCCAAAGAAGGTCATATTCTCCCCTGATGAAGTTGAGATCACAGAGATCTCAAGTGGTAAAGTCATTGCAAAAGGAGTTGCAAATCATGCTCAAAAGGTATACATGTTCTCACACTTCCTACCCTACTCAAACCCCTCTGCTCTTCTGATTCATGCTAATGAGGAAAGCAAGCTTTCGCATGAAATATTTGGCCACCTAAATTACAAGTATCTTTCTGATCTTAGTGAAAAAGAGATGGTCATAGGGTTTCCCAAGATAAAATTTTCCTAAGGAGTCTGCCAAGGTTGTATCCTAGGAAAACACCAGAGCATAAATTTGAGAGAGCTAGTCATGAGAGAACCTCTACACCCCTCGAGCTGATCCATAGTGATGTTGTTGGCCTGTTCCCTCATATGTCCATGAGTCAGGACAAATATGCATTGACTTTCATAGATGACTTTTCCAGGTATTGCTAGGTTTACTTCATGAAACACAAGTCTGAAGTTTTTGGCTTATTCAAAGTCTTTAAGGCTTTGGTTTAGAACCAGTCTGGGAGGAAACTCAAGGTCCTCAGATCTGACAATGGTTCTGATTATGTCAAGTATAAGTTTATTAATTATTGTGCACATGCAAGTATTCAGATGCAGCATTCTATCCCTTACACACCACAGCAGAATGGTGTTGCTGAGAGGAAGAACAGATCACTGAAGGAGATGGCAACATGCATGATGGAGGCCAAAACTTTGCCACCAAAGTTCTGGGCCAAATCTATCAACTATGCAGCCTATATCCAGAATAGGGTTCCTCATAAACATCTTGATGGTATGACTCCTTTCGAAGCATGGAGTGGGCACAAGCCAGATGCTACCCATTTCAGGATTTTTGGCTCAAGGGCTTGGGCTAGAATTCCAACAGAAAAGAGAAAGGCTTTGCAGCCCCAAAGACAAGAGTGCCTATTTGTTGGGTACTCTGAAGATTCAAAAGGGTACGAACTGATAAATTTGAGCACAAACAAATCCTTCATCAAAAGGTGTGTTCAGTTTCAAGAAGAACCCCTTACAGCAGTGGAGGTTGGAGAAGCCTCTTCACCACCTGAACCTCTGAAAGTAAGTGAAGAGTTTGTTCAACATGCTGATTCTGATATGTCTGAGAGTGATGAGTTTATTTCAGACCCTAACAGCCCTACAAGGCCAAAATGGGCAGCCAAGACACTACATGCAGCAAGAGAGCTACCTGGGGATCCCAATGACCCAAGGAGGACTAGATCTCAATTTGAGAGCGGTATGTGCATGAAGGATCCTATGTTTGCTGAAAAATGCTATCTGATGGTGGAATCAGATCCTCAAACATATGAAGAAGAAGCAGGAGTTCCAATATGTCAAGCATCCATGAAGGAAGAGTTCAGCTCACTCCAGAAGAGCAACACATGGGAGCTAGTGGATCTTCCCCCAGGGAGAAAGTTAGTTCATTGTAAGTGGATCTATAAGACCAAATTTGCTGCTGATGGTTCACCTATAAATTACAAGGCCATATTGGTAGCCAAGGGATACTCATATGTTCATGGCATATATTACAATGAGACCTTTGCACCAGTGGCAAAGGTGGACTCCATCAGGCTAGCCTTAGCCATTGCAGCCTCAAAGCAATGGGAGGTACATCACATGGATGTAAAATGTGCCTTCCTGAATGGAGATCTCACTGAAGAGATATATATGCAGCAGCCTCAAGGATTTTCTACTAACCCTTCTCTTGTGTGCAGGTTGAGAAATTCATTGTATGGGCTAAAGCAAGCCCCCAGGGCTTGGCATGCCAAGATCGATAGCTTCTTGCTATCACTGAATTTTGTTCGGTGAAAATCAGATCCAAATGTCTATTTGAAGTTAATTAATGGTTTATTAATGATCATTGTGTTATATGTTGATGAACTCCTCATTGCATGAAGCTCAAAGGATGAGATTGCTTCCTTAAAGGGTGCAATGAACCAAGCCTTCTCCATGACAGATTTGGGGCTATTAAGCCAATTCTTGGGGCTTGAGATTGCTCAAACCAAAGCTGGAATCAAGGTGCACCAGTCCAATTTTGCCTTGGATTTTCTGAACAAATTCAAAATGAAGGACTGCAAACCAAGCAAGACGCCTTTCCTTTCAGGAGTGAAGCTGGAAGAAGCTGATTCTTCACCTATGGTAAGAAATACACTGTATAGGAAATTGATTGGATGTTTGTTGTATCTTACACATACTAGACATGATATTTCTTATGCAGTAAGTGTGGCTTCTAGATACATGGATCAGCCTCATGATATCCATTGGAAAGCAGCCAAAAGGATCCTTAACCTTGTTCAGGGAACAAGGACACATGGGATCTTCTATAAAGCAAAATATGATCTTGATTTGATTGGATTTACTGACAGTGATTGGGCAGGTGATAGAAGAGATAGAAAGTCCACATCAGGATATGTGTTCATGCTTGCAGAAGGGCCAATCCACTGGTCAAGCAAGAAACAGAGTGCCATTGCACTGTCATCTACAGAAGCAGAGTACAGAGGAGTTGTTAATGCAGCAACTCAATGTTTATGGTTGCAGGGATTACTTGGAGAGTGTGACTTCGAATCAGAGTACTCAAATACTATCTACTATGATAACCAGAGTACCATTCGAATTTGCAATGATCCAGTTCAGAAGCAGAGAACCAAACACATTGAGATCCATATGCACTACATCAGAGAGCTTGTGCATGATGGCACCATTCACCTACTCTTCTGTTCATGTTCAGAACAAGTAGCTGATATATTCACCAAAGCATTTTGTGAGAAGACCTTCAGCAATCTCAAATCACTACTGGGGATTGATGATCATGCTCTGAAGCATGAGTGAAGACAAGATTTCCAAATTTTGTTTTACAGCCCATGTTAAAGGGAGGATTTTCCCATGTGGTTTTTGCCTCTTTCCTTGTTTAAATGGACATGCACTATGTAAAGGGTGACTAAGCCTTGTTCCTAGGCCCTATAATTTTCTCATATATTACTCATAAGTCAGGCTTAAGGGGGGGTTTTAGAATAATCAACCCATAGTTAGCTACCTTAGACATTAATTTAATTATTTTTGTCTTATTTGCCTAGTTCATGTGTCCCACCTTATGCAAGTTGTCATTTACCTATCCATAGTGGTCAAAATTTCCTATTTTGACTCATGTAGCACATGGGAAACCTCAAGGAATCAATTCTTCTTTATTCCTGGTCTCCTAGGCACCCTTCTGCTTTTTCTGCTTTATTGCCTGCTTTTTTAGTGCTTTAAGGCAATTGGGAAAGTTTGACCAGGTGAGGTTAACTAGTTTTTTGTCCTCCACATCCTCCACTCTTTTCTCCTATGAAAAGCATGTATGATTTGTCATTCCATCACTCTTTATATTTCCTACGTGCTTTTTCCAATTCATGAACTCCATGACTGATTTGGAAATAGTTTTTTGCACCTATGGGGGATTTGCTTAATTTTAGTAAGCCTACTTTTGACTAGATTCGAATTGCCTCCTCATGCATTTGAATCTCCTATGTAATTATTTAATGCAGCAACCTATTATGTTACAGGGTTGGCTATTGTACACTGAGTTAATACAGTTTAGTGTTCAGCTCCATTTTTAGTCTCTTTTGTGAGTGATTTTGCAAGTTCAATTGATAATTGTTGTGAGTAAAATTGTTCTATCGCTGGGAGCAATTTCCACAATAATATATGACATGCTCTTGGAGCTGCTCATCCTCTTGAACCAAAACCATACCAATCATCTCTAAAGACGCGGCCACATATAATAGAAAATCACGGCTATAATCCGGAGGACTAATCACCGGGGCTGATGCTAGGGCTCGCTTAAGTGCATCGAAGGACTCCTGGGCTCACTCATCCCACTCAAAGGGAGTATCCTTCTTCAAGAGATGCATGAAGCCTCTAGTCAAATTGGCAAAGTTGACAACAAATCTTCGTAAGAAGTTTACCATGCCTTGCAAACACTGAAGATGATGAATATTCTTCGAGGGAGACAACTGAAGTATTGCCTCAACCTTCAAAGGGTCGACTCTTATACCCTCCTTTGAAATGATGAATCCTAACAAATGACCTGACTTCATGCAAAAGATGCAATTGTGAGGATTTAATCTAACTGAATAGTGCCAGCATATTTCGAATACCAATCTCAAGTGATAGGGATGACGCATTCTCATACGAGAATGAGCAGCGAGGTCATCCAAAAATACTTCAATAATAGACTTGAGATCGTGGAAGATCAAGGTCATCACCCGCTGAAACGTAGCTCTGACGTTTTTAAGGCCGAAAGGCATTTTTTGATATGCAAATGTTCCCCAAGGACAAATAAATGCTATCTTATGTTCCTCCTGAGGTTTAATCTGTATCTGATTATACCCAAAAAAGCCGTCCATGAAGGAGAACACCTCGCTACCCACACACTCATCCAAAATCTGATCAGTAAATGGTGTGGGGAAGTTATCATTAGGATAGACATGATTCAAATCGTAGAAATCAGTGCATATGTGGATCACTCCCTGCTTCTTATCCACTGGAACAGGGTTTGAAACCCACTCCGTTAAGGGAATGGGATAGATGAAACTGACTTTCAATAGCTTCTCTATCTCTGCCTTAATGGCGGGTGCTTTCCTAGGATTCATAGCGCGTAAACGTTGTCAAACAGGCTTAGCATTGGGGTAAGTGTTAATCTCATGTTCAACAATCTGAGGGTCAATACCTGTCATCTCATTGTAAGACCAAGCAAAAATATCATGGAATTCCTTCAATAGCTCGGTATATTCCAAAATCTCAGCATGGGAACAATCTGCCCCAATATAAACATTCTCTATTATGCCAATATTGCGAGAAATGTTGATAGGAATTGTTGAAAATATGTTCGCCATGTTTCCTTCAGCCATCAGACCAGGAGAGCTTAATGGAACCATAGGACTACCAAATTTCTGACTAAGAATCTCCCTATAATCCTCATGCTCCAAATGGTTAATCTCTGGAAGGAAGTACAATCTATGATGAAGTTCCTCCCATGGTGGCTCAACTCCCGACATAGCCTCGATAATCGCTTCATCTGAAGGGAAAACTGTATCAAGGTAGTCGTGGGCATGAGAAGACTATACTGCCCATGCTGGCAGTACATAGGGGTCTTCCTTATCCATCCGCGAAGAGGAAGAACAAGGCTCTGCAACACTTTTGAGATTAGCTTGATAAGCTATCATGGCTACAGGTAACGGCACACTCATCTCAACGGGCTTACTCGAAATACTCGGTGTAGGAAGAATCCAAGGGCCTTCCATATGGGTCGTAGATGTCGAAGCCCCATCAGAAAAAGATCCTATGATGAGGGTCGATGCAGGACAACTAAAACTTCCCATAAGGGATGGATACATGCCTACACCCACACTCCTAGTTGCCGGCTGAGAATGTTCAATGATTGGGATTGAAGTTCCCAAAGATGCGGTAACAAATGGATGCTTGAATGCCATTTGATCAATCATTACAATCTTCCCATTATGTGGAAAGCATACAACGTAGAACAAGGAAGAAGAAATATCTTGCATACTATACATCCAGTTCCTTCCCAGCAAGAGATTATAGTCAAGGGGTGCATCAACCACCTCAACCTCTATCGCAATGGTCTTCCCCCCCAAACGGACTTTAAGGGAAGGAAGGATGTCATGTGGCCTAAAAGACCTCCCATCAAAAGTAATTAACATAGTTGCTGATTTAGAGAGCTCGGGAGAACCCAGACCCTTCCAAAAAGGCCAAAGACATCACAGAAGCAGCAGCACCCTCGTCAATCACAGTACGTTTGACAGTCATACCAAGACATTCTACGTGCACCAAAAGAGACACATAGTAGGGAAAGCGAGGCTGATGTCCCGTGGTTTCAAATTTGATCACTGAGGAAGAATCATCATCGTTCACACAAAGGGAAGAAAGCAACGCCTTCCTTTGCGAAGGACAGCTCTGAAGCACTTCCAATGCAGACATCGGACAAGGAGTATGGCCCAAATCCTCGACAACTAAATAATTCTGGGTGGCTCAGGCATTTGGATTATGCCCTGAACTCTTAAGTACTCCCTTAGGAATGTGATGTGTAGCCTCAGGTTTATCTGCAGGTTTCTCAATGCGCAAAGGAGTTCCTGGTGGATCAGGCTCTTTGCCTGGGCTGGGTTGTGATGAACTATAATCTTTCACATGAGTCACAACCTTGGCAGCATGGACCATGTTAATGTACCCACGACCACTACCTTCTGGTGGATCATCATCACTAGACTGGTCATGGGACTTCGAGTTCATATTTTGGTTATGCGGTAAAGGGTTCGTTAGCATAGCTGGGCTTTGTGCTAAGAATATCGAAGCTTCGTCAATCTGAGGGCACACGTAAGTGAGGTGATCATCCTTACATAACTTGCAAGGGAACTTAACCTTACATTTAGCTTGCTTGTCCCCAATAGCATTTTTACCATTCTTGTCATTATTGTTAGCATTATCATTCTTATTCCCACCCTTTCGATTATTATTTTTACCCTTCTTTCTATTCCATCCGGGCTGTTGGTTACCCTTCTGGTCCGACGATTGCACAGAAAGTACATTCGTCATCTGGGTGGTTTGAGACAAAGCCGTAGCTTGTCCCAAAGTAGATTGGTTGATTGACAACTTACTAGTTTGTTTTGCAACTGAATCCATAGGTTTCATACCTGTACAACCCACAATGCCTTCGGCATGTGGTCTAGGTTTGACTTTGGGATCGAAACTGGAACGAGGAGCGTTGGGAATAATCTCATACAACAAACCAGACTGAGCATAGATCAAGTCCAATTCTTGCACCCTAAAGATTGCTTGTTCCTCATTCTGCACTCCGAATGTGGAAACATCCTTCGCTATATATGGAAATAATGACTTGAGGAACCACTCAAGAAGGAACTCCAGCGGTATAAAGGATTTAATTAATCGCTTCCATCTATGCCACTCTTGAATATGATCAGAAATATGGGTGGCTTTATCTTGCCGAAATGTCGACAAGAGTTATGTACCAACGTCATAGTGCACTGGTAGCTGGAAGTGATTAAGAAAATCCATCGCAAGATCGTTGAACAAAGTAAAAGCGCCCCTAGGTAACTCTATATACCATTTCGCAGTAGGCCCTGTGAGGGTGCATTGAAATAGTCTCAAATGGACTGAGTCCTGATGTAATGAATTCTAAGAGCACCATATGTGAAACGTAGTAACGTGTTCGCTCAGATCCTCTCCCAGTTTTCCTTCGAACTTAGGTATGTCCGAAGGAATCTTGGTAGGGACAGCCGGTCAAGCCGGGTCATGAGCCATAGGGTTGTTTGTAAGTCTCGATAAGTCAGGAAGATTAATGTCACGAGGAAAGGGAGCCTAGGATGATGAGTTCGATGGACTGCTCCCTGGTTCATATAGGGTTGATTACCACCATGGCCTTGGCCATAGTGTCCTACTCCTGTCTGACCCGTATACGGTGGCGCGGAAGTACCATAGTACGGTGGACCTTGACTAGTAGGGGATACAAAGCCTTAATTTGGAGAGTAAGTAGGTTTTTGATACCCGCCTCCACAAGGTGAGGAAACCTGTCCATACTGCGTCCCATGATAAGGTCCATAGGTCATCGCATGCGATGCCCCATGAGACACTCTGTAGATAGGAATATACGCTCCAGAAGTAGGTATATATGCCCCAGAAGTAGCAAGATGACTCTAGAAGCATGAACATGACCTCTCGATGCAGCGAAAAGCTTGTGGACTTGAGACACAATCGGTCTAGTAACCGCAGTATAGACCTGACTCGTCGCCATGTGTCGACTCGAAGGACCACATGAATAAGGTGGAGGATGTACATTTCAAGAATTAGGGGCCGAGGATGAAGGAATCTGAGTAATAAGATATGTATTACCGCCTATCATTACTCATCTCGGATCCGGTATCCTAATGGGATCGCTAACCCTAGTAAGATGTAGCTTCCCCCACTGGGACGGAAGGTGCAATGTGACTAGTGCTCCCCAACCTCTCCGCATGGTAAGGAATGAGAGTGCCCCCAGGCATAGTGTTAGGCTCAAAGTTGGATTCAACATGAAATGTCAAATCATGCATAGGAAAACTAGTCGTACCATAACTACCATAGCTAGTAGTGGCAGGTTCAAAATGAGTCTCGGCGTCCTCCGACATGCCATACCAGTAACGCGTCAATCGGGAATCAGCCCTAGAGTGAGTAGGTCTATCATGTATGGCTCCTATCTCAGAAATCATAGGACTTAACTCAGCTAAGTCGGGTGAAGGATCATAAGTAGGTGTAAATTCCCCATCGTCTACCCGAATGGGAGGAGGTTGTTCAGGAATACTTTCTAAAGAATCTCCCATGGTGTGTGAATCAATGTGTGACATGGTCCTCCTAGACTGTCTAGGTCTCTCTCCCAAAGGAGGAGGAGAAGTAGAAGGCAGAAGTCCTGCTAAGCGATGAGAACGGGGCAAAACCGCACTTGAATCCACAATGACTCAAAAAATAGCAAAGACTCTCTATTTACATAAACTCTAGGCCAACTATCATGCACAGAGCAATCACTAATAAAATCTAAATCCAAATGCAAGAAAACAAGGGCTGGATAAGTGAGCTCCTGAATGAAGGAGGTATGTGTCACCTAGGAGAAGCTTGAGACTCCCACACACAACAAGAGGAGGTACATAACCAATTATTGTGACCCTCAGCTTCAACGCATAAAGCGACTGTGCTGTCCAACCCCAACCTGGTCAGGACACCTGCAGAATAACCTCTACAAGTACCCCCTCAATATCCTAGGTAAGGCCACTAAGGTCACCTCAATATACTCAATGCTCAAGCGGACAGTCGCAGGTGCGATTGACCGTATGGGTAGGGTAGCAAAGACCGAAACTCTCGAAAGAGCCCCCAGATACGAATACAATCCTGGAAATGTCTCTGGTGCTATTCAGTTATGACTAGGGGTCATCCCAATCAATAACTGCTCACACTACCTCGTGCTTAACTCCCGTTTGAGAGGAGGATCCTGAGAACACTGGTTATAACAAGGATTTCACACACTCACCTGGACAAACACCTAGATGTTGTTGTTTAGTGATCTTGGAGAATTGAATTACAATGAACTGTTCCAAGATCCTAAAACCTAAGCTTGTTGGTGCACCCTAGAAAAGAAAAGAGTGTAATTCATTTTAATTTAGTGTTGATTTTAGTTGGCTTTATTACTCAAAAATAGGATATGGTCGTGCAACTAGTGGTGTTATGACGCAACAAGAAGTAAAATGCACAGCTAACAATCAATGCAAATGCATTGTGTCCATGAAAACAAGGTATGCTACTACGTGAAATGCACAATTCTTCTTCAAATGATGAATGCAAATTTTCATATATGAAGTCCTATCCAGTACTCCAAAGCAAATGTAGATCTAGTGCAAGTACAATGCAAAGTGCAAAATGCAATGCATGATGATAAGCAAATATTTTTGGATTTTTTGAAAATAAAAGAGATGCAAAAAGTAAAAGAATGATTCTACAACCCCTAGACTCTGCAAGCACACCCAAACAGCACTCAACCAAAGCACTAAGGTAAAATGACTCTAATGCACTAATCTCAAACAAAAAATAAAAAATGCCATGACAAGAACTTTCCTAAAAAAAAATTTAGGCTAAAAAAAAACGTTTCTGGTCAGAAACATAGGTCTAAACAGACTCAGGCAATGCCAAAGGAGACTCAACAACTAACAGAATTCACCCAGCAACCACTTATCTTTCCCAAAAAGACAAAATAAAGGGTATACATGACTGTTCGCAGTAAACCCCCATGTATACGTGGAAATAATAGAGGAAACCGTGTGTATACGCGACTGTAAATCAAAAACCCGCGTATAGGAAGAAAAGGTGTATAAAATCAAGGCAAACAAATAGGTTGAGATAGACTTCACACCAATCAGACTCTACCAGGCATGCACGCCCCCAAACCCGACACATAAACAAGAGAGAAAGAGCAATTCAAATACATTAAATTCCAAGAAAACAACCCCCAAAGGACAACTACCAGGAGCTCCACAGCAGAGCCGCCAATTCTGTTATGGAGAGAAATTCCTATGGCTTGGGGTACCACAACAGACTGCTTGACTCCAGAAATCAATCCTTTCCAATATGCAATAGAAATAAAATGTCTAACACTAAAGGATCATACCTCGTACCTTATTCCGGACGGTTGAAGTATATCCCCGTTGAGCTTTCCAATCTTCATCTTGAATTGCTATAATACTTCCTCAACAACAAGTAAACAATACAAGCATACTATATATCATGGTGTTAGATCTATTCAAGCATATATAATCAATAATGTAAAAGCATTTGACCTAATCCCATGGATACAATATTCATTCAAATACACATCATTGGACAGGAAAAGATATTTCTATCAATATAAATCAGAGATTACAAGATACAACCTTTGATGGAACGTCTGCGAACCGGAGAAACTGAATCCCCCACTTGGGCCTCCACCACTTCAATCCTCCATCTCTCAATAGCAAGCTCACAAGCAAAAGCAAATCTTGGGAAGAACACAAAAGTGCTCCAAGGGACAAAGAGATGCAAACTCAAGCATAAGTTCTAGCAACAATGGACTATAGTTTCTTTGCTCTCAATTCTCTCTTATGCCTTCAATGTACCAAGGGGTTCCTTATATAGCTTTCAAAGGGATAATGAAAGGTCGAATCCGAGTGATCTCAAGGCATAGGGAAGGCCAGGAATTGAATGAGTCAGATCCATGTCAAGGAAAACTCCAAAAGGATTTGGATTATGCACACATCTCGATGTACGTGATTATATGGGTCAAACCCACGTATGTACACGGTTATAGGTTTAAAAGCCGCGTATATCATTTTTCATATGTTTGTCGGGATGATCAAGGAAACATCAAAGGACAAAAAGTGGTCCATAGGGTCTAATGAGTCTGCAGCGGGACAGGGGAAGGCCATACAAAGTGTGATTCACCTGGAGTGGTGAAATCCGCTATAACAGCTGCCCCTGAATGGGGGTCTTTGATTTGTGGTAAAAAACGTTGCAAAACAAAAAAGGGAAAAAACTATGCTATAAGGGACCCATAGTGGCTATATTAGGCATAGTTTCTTTAAGAGTCGACCGTCTGACTCAGCAGAGAGGTATGCCCCCTTGCCAAGATGAAAGTCATTGGCAAGGTGGGATGATGAAATCTGGTCTTTTATGGGAAGAACTGATTTCACACTATGGTTTGAAGGGAATGGGGTAAAACCAAAAGTGGTCTTAGATATATCTCCGTCACCGTGTAAGTGGTGCCAAGATAGATTAGGTGCATCTTCCACAGCTGATAAGACAAAAGGAAAACTAGTGCTAGAGTTCATGTAAATGGTATTGGTTGTGGTTTTTATGGCCTTGCCCCTAGTCTCTGTTGGAGGAAGAGGGGAAGGCATGGAGACAGGAGGAGTCTTTGATGGACCTAGAGGTAGGTGAAACATCATCTCAATTTGATGGACATGAGTCAACACATCCTCGGGGCTTAGAGGTAGGGTAGGTGGTTCAAGGTACCACACAAGATTTCCCAGTGTGAAATCCTGTAAATTGCGGGTTTCCATGACATACTTATTCATTATCTCGGATGGTAAGAAAAGGAAAGGGAAAAGGAAAAGGAAAAGGAAAAGGATCATGTTGATCGGGAATGAACCCCACTATTTTCCTGGTAACTAAGGTTGAGGTTGCGGCTGAGGTTGCGACTGTGGTTGGGGAAACAATGGAAGAGACAGGTCTGATGCACCATTGGAGATGGTGGAGACAAGAGGGTCTGTAGAACTGGACATCATGTAGATGGACATGGTGTCTGAAGAAGGAGGTGGGGGGTGAAATTATTCGATTAGAGTGATCTCAAACTCAAGGGAATGTTGACGGAGATCAGCTAGAGCCATTCGAAATTCAGGCAAGTCTTGGTAATGGTGAGAGTAATGTCCATACAAACCGCAAAGGGTGCAAGCATGGTTTGTTCGCAATGCCTTGTTCCGGATTATTAGCATGGTTGGGAGTTCAACCACGGGGATGTTTTCATTTGTATCCATGGAATCTAAATGTGCACAGATCATTGGGATTTCAAGGCAACTTTGAGTTTGATGGCTTAGTTGCTCATAGATGGCACAAGGTGGGACTTGTCATGGTTCTGTGGTGGCTTTGGCATTCTTGCCCCTGGCCCTTTTCAGGTGGGGTAGGGTGGGTGCAGGGGCAGCTGTTGGATTTTGCGGA
Organism: Pseudotsuga menziesii; assembly: GCA_001517045.1. Taxonomy (NCBI): domain Eukaryota; kingdom Viridiplantae; phylum Streptophyta; class Pinopsida; order Pinales; family Pinaceae; genus Pseudotsuga; species Pseudotsuga menziesii. Next base: position 47,620 of record LPNX010953958.1, read on the forward strand.
GTGGGTGGAGGGTGGGACTTGAGCACAATGGGTTGCACCGGGGTTAAGAAAACTTGGGGCATTGCTGGTTGAGTTGGTGGATCAAGATACCACACCGAGATTCCCAACGTAAAGTTGGGTAGGCTTAAGGTGGCCATGGCCGGCTTGCTCATGACACCATGTGGGGGAAGACAAAGGGAATCATATGGATTGGGGTTGATCCCAAATAAATCCCTGACGGTTGCATGTGGGGATGTGGTTATGGTTGCGGCTGTGTATAATGCTGCTGCTACGAGTGATGTTGCGGCCGTGGATGATGTTGTGGTTGTGGTTGGGGATGCAGCTGCGGTTGTTGTTTGGGTGCAGTGGTGCTTGATGAGACCATGCACAAGTCTGCAGTTTCATTTTGTGATGGTGGTGGTGACACTAATGGAAAAGGAGCTGTCATGGAGGTATCGAAAAACAACCCAAGGCCCACATTCAACAATGGGGAAGCTGGTGTGTTTTCAACCATAGTGTTGGTTGTAGGAATGACATTAGTGTGTGTGGTCGCCCCTTGTGGCTCAATGGTGGTGATGGTAGGGATAACGTTGGCAGGTGTCGTTAACCCTTGATGATCATGGTAGGTGATCTGATCAACTGTCACAATCTTCCCTTCATGGGGGAACATCATGAAATGGAAGACAGTTGATGCGACAGCTCGCATGGCATACATGTAACTTCTCCCAAGGAGAAGTTTGTAGTCCAGTTGAGCATTGACAAACTCTATGTCGATCAAAACTATCTTCCCAGCTAATGTAATGCGGACATGGGGGAGGATTCCTTGGGATTTAGTGGGATGTCCATTATAATCCCGTAGGGTTGTGGAGGATGGTTGCAGAATTGGTGATCCAAGTTTCTGCCAAACCAAGGTAGACATAATGCACGTGGATGCCCCCTCATCCACTATGCACTAGTGCACAACCAAATTCTAAATGGACACCTGGATTTGAAAGGCGATGGTCGATGGCATGCATGGTTTTCCATTCTCCATGTCGAATGTGATCAACTTGGAGTCGAAGGGGTCTACTACCCCTAGGATAGCTAGTAAGGCTTTCCGCTACATTGGGAACATTTTAAGCACCTCAAGAGTGGACATCATGGTTGGCGTTTGGGCCAAATCATCCACAATGCTATAGCTGACTGTAGCCCTAGCCGAGATATTATTAGCAATTTTGCATATGGGGGGGCATAGGAACGGGGGTAACTGAAGAGGCAGGTTGACTGTCTTAGACATGGATGCTGCTAATGAGTCAATAGTTTCAGTGGTGGTACCACACTGATTTCGTCTAGTTTGTAAGTTGACCTCTTCAGTCATCATGGCTAGCAGGTGGTGAACACCTGTTTCGGCCGTGGGAGGTGCACCTGGAGCGTTGGGATTGGCCTAGGGAGGGGGTGCGGTTTCCTCCAATCCTTGGACTGGTAGTGGGTTTTGAAGCACCATGGGGGGAGGTCCTTGTGGTGCTGGGTTGGGTTGGGCTTAATTTGTTGTGTTGGCGGCCTGTTGGGCCTTGTTTTGAATGGCCTGCTTAGTGCGAGCCATAAGGGGACACTCAAATGTGTAATGCCCATAAACATTATAGAGTGTGCATGGTAGGTTTGTGTGAAACAGAGCATTGTGTCTTGGTGCATTCTGTCGTGGGGGGTTTTGGGTTGGCCGGTTTGCCACGACATTGTTGGGAGGGTTCAATTGTTGTCCGCCTCCCTGTGGTTGGTTATTGCCTTGGTTGTGGGGCTAGTTATTCCTAGCTTGCCCTTGTTGATTGTTGGAGGTAGGATGGTTGGGATGGTTTAGTTGTGCGAACACTTGTCCCAATGAAGCAGGTGGAGCGGGGGCGGGGGCTTGAACTACTTGTACAGGTGGTGAAAAGTAGATTTGTTGGGGTTGCAGTGCCACAAATGTGGGAATTTGCCACACATACTACTGTGTTGGCCAAGCCATGGCCTGAGCCTGCTGCGGTGGTGCAGGTTGTGCATAGGAAGTAGTTGCTCTGGACTGGGACATCATTCTTGCATAGTCTGGAGCTTGGTTCTGGTAAACAACACCAGCAATGTTGCTTAGTTGTGGTGTAAGAGTAGGTGGTGTCGATCGAGGTTGTGGCTATTGGGAGACAGATCCTATGATGTCATCTACAGCATGGGAAGCCCCCGGTGCATCATGGTATGTGGTACTCGGTCAAAGAGAATCTGAAATTATAGTGTACAAGTATCCAGACTGAGCATAGATAAGGTCAAACTGTTGGGCCTTCAGTATGGCCTCTTCTTTGGATTGTGGACATTCAGATGTGACATCCTTTGTTATGGGTGGGACCAAGGTCTTAAGGAACCAATCCAAGAATATCTTGTTGTCAAGTTGGATTTTGCATAGGCTATGATGTCACCGCCACTCATGGATATGGTCAATGATATGAGTGGTAGTGTTCTAATGGTAGGATAACAGGATCTCCACTCCTTCATCATATCTGACAGGGAGTTGGAAATACTATAGAAACATGAAGGCTAGGGAGTTGAAGTCTGAATATTTGGCCTGTGGTAGCTCAATGTACCATTTGGCTACAGCACATGTACGAGTGCATTGGAATACCCTCAGTCTGATGGAATCGTCTACGATGATGTTGGATGAGCACCATAGATGGAATGTCATTATGTGGTTTTGGGGACATTCCCCTGATTTGCCTTCAAACTTGGGGATGTCTGATGGTAGCTTAGTTGGCATTGGGGGCCAAAATTCTTGATGGCGAATGGGGTCATTTGTTAATATGCCAGATCAAGCAAGTTAAGACAAGCCATGAATGGCAGATTTGACCCTTGGTTGATGTGGGATGGGGCTGCGATTGTGGTGGGGTTTGCAGGTGCATAATGCATCTGTACAGCTGGGGGTGCTTGCGGTGGCATCATTGTGGATGAGACAATGCCCCAAAGTGTTGTGGGTGGGATGGTATGAGTGGTGGGGACATTTCCCCCATGTATGACATTAGGGGCAATGTAAGTGGACGGTCCACTGCCTCGCTGTGTGGCAAGAGGGGTAGTGTGTGTGGAAGGGTCACTGCCCTCATGTGCTGTCAGTGGGCCAGCTTGGCTGGTCACTATAGGTGGTGGTAGCTGACTGATGACAGTTTGCATGACTATGCTTGGGCCACTCGCCAGGCTGTGGGTGATAGGTTGTGATGTGGACATGGGTCCACTTACTATGGTTATGTCAGAAAATGGATCCTGATTCACACTAGCCATGGGGCTTGATGGTGCGGTATGGAGGTCTAGTTCAAACTAATATGGGTCTGAATCAGAATCAGAGGTTGTGTGGCCTTCTGATGGTGTGGGAGATCATTGAGAGTGGCTTCGACGGTGTCGATTGAGCATTCCAAATGTTGGTGGTTTGCCTCTTAGGCATGAGGAAGAGCGTGGAGGATCAATTGTGTTAGATTTTATGTCTAAAATTGGTGGGAATGATGTTTGGACCCTAGTTTCAGTGGCTTCCTATTGGCTGCAGGTGGTCACTCAGCTACCAAGACTGCCAAAAGATAGTGCTTGGCTTTTTCCTCACAGGTGTTTCTACTAAATCAGAAGGGTTCGTTTCCCATTTCGCTTGGCAATTCCTCTCAGTGGCCAGCTACTTTGGGGTTACTGTGGTACTCCTCACAATGAGTTTCTGGGAAGAGCCCAAGTACTTCCCATAGTTGAAGCAGTCAGGGACTTATGTCCTCAAAGACCGCAGATTGGTTGCACTTAGTGTAAATTGGTAAATTTTAAGGCTCACTCAATGTCAGGAACTGAGTTGGGTTGATTAGTTGGTATGGTGTATTTGTTTCTTTGTTTTTCTAGTATTTGGTAGCTGTAAATGGTTTATGAATTCATCATCATAGAGTTCATGTCATTGTGTATGCATACATTTAAATAATCAGAAATTGTGAACAAATACAATTTTTAACCCTGAATGTGTATGGCCTAACTAGATGTCTACCTCACACTGATATTCCTCTTCAACCAAGAGAAGGTGTTGGGATTTCAACACAATGGGACTAAGCCCATCCTTAGATCCTTAGGTCACCTCCCAGATGCAAGGTTGGTCAACAGGGAGGATTATTAGCACCATGAGAAGCCCTCCTTCTCTACCCCCTCTACCTTCTAGGTCATCCAGTTTTAGTGGCTTCGAACAATATTAGTGCAATGCCTAGATCTATACGAGCTTGCCCTTCGTCGTATCCCAGAATACCCTGGAGGGTGATGACTAGGTAGAGGAGGAAGGGTAAGCAAGATAGTTTGTTTTAGGTTGATTTTAATTAGGCCACATTCATTTGATTAAACCATTAAGATTTACTTGGAATTTACACATTGTTTGTGAAATAAATTGCAGAAAACAAAAACAAAAACAAAAACTTGAAATTGAACTAGTGTGCTGGACAGAGGCAGCTGAGCCACACTGACAGTCCTATAAAGCTAAAATTTAACCTCTATTAAACTGAAATTGAAGTTCTGTTTGACAGGATGCACGTTTCTGATCAAATCTGGCGAGGGGGCCGCAAGATTTTTTCAGAAACGGGCAAGGGGGTTGCACAGAATGCAGAAACAGTCGCAGTCTGTGTTTTTGGGCTTAAGTCTCACTTATTGGGGGATTAAGTGCACCCTCACCTCACTTTTGGGCCTGATAAGAGTCCCTGTCGTGGATTTGGGGTTTTTTGTGAGGCAGAGTCAGATATGGCCGACAGTAACTTGTGTTGTGGCCAAATTGACTCGGTGTTTCCTAGCAGAGGCTTCGACAGTACTAATAACTGAAAATAAACTAGATTTAAAGTGAATTTCACAAGAAATTTTTGAAAACTAGGGTAAAAAATTAAAAATCTTGAAAATTAAAAATTTGGACCAAGGATCCTGTGGGATTGACCCGGTAGGGTCGCCAGTTTTGTAGCAGGGATTTCTCTTTGCTACAAGGACAGGAATGGCTACCTTCTGTCTATAGGATGGAAGGATAGGTTCCTGTGCGGAAATGCAAAATAGAAAAGTAGGAATGAAACTAGACAGAAATAAAAGCAAAGATGGAGACCGCTCTGCACACAAGGTTATGGGTTAAAGACCTCAGAGACCCTGCATACAACAATGGAGACTTGGAATACCATGTCAGGCCATGAAACCTGCAAGCAAATACATGTTAGAAAAAACTAAAATAAACACAACAAAACAAAAAATATACCTTCCTTTGGTGGAAATGGGCCACCATGCCCTAGCTTGGAGAAGCACCTCTCTTGGAAATGGGGGAGCTATGGCTCAAAGGGAAGATGGATGAGAGGGAGTGTGGGTGGCTTGAGAGGCAAATGGTCTCAAGGCATCCACTCAGGTAGCATAATAGTATGCAAGGGAGGATTTTTTTTAGAGTGACCCCCACCCTCTTTTTATAGCTTTTTTGGGGTTTTAGGGTTTTAAGCCCTTGGTCCGGGTTTTAGCCCCTTTTTTGGGCTTTTAGACCCTTCCACCCTAATTTTAGCTCCTTTTAGGGTTTTAGCCCCTTTTGGGGGGGTTTAGCTCCTAGGAGAGTATTTTGGGCTCCTTTTTGGGGGTTTTAAGCCCTTTTCTTCATCCTTTAGCTATTTTGAGGGTGTGGCGGTCTAATGGAGGGTCGTGAGATGGTGTCCTTGGCTGGTGTAGGCCATGGAGAGCTGAGTGGGATATTTTTGGGTTAATAGGGAGTTTGGGTTGTTAAAAAGGCATTTGAAGGAATTGGTGTCGAAAACAATGGAACATATGAAGGAATGTAAGTGGTGTTCCCAATGTTCACACGTATCAGTTCTGGTATCCGAACAGGGTTAGTAACACTAGGACTAGGATGAGCATGTGAAGATGCCTCCATCATAGGGATGGAAGGTGCAATGTGACTAGTGCCCCCAAACCTCTCCGCATGGAAAGGAATGGAAGTGCACCCAGGTTTAGTGCCAAGGTCAACTTCCAACTCGGCATGATACGCTGAATAGGACTCGAGGATATCAGGCATGCCATATCTAATATTACTAGTGCTTGTGGGTTCATAGTGATTCTCGTCGCCCAGAAAACAATACTGACGACTCGTGAACGAGGTACCATAACTAGATCACGGAGGATGCTCATGTGGTGGATCATATGTGCTAGTACGATCACCCTCCCCAACCTCGTGAGGTGTAGAGGACATCTACAGAATCTAATCCTCATGATCTCCCATGGTGTGTGAATCAAAATGAGAATTAAACCTCCCAAACTATCTGGTTCTCTCACTACTACATTTCAACCAAAAATCCGACGGCCGTCATGTCAGATTTTTGACACTTTCCTGTCGCATGTACGACACTTTGATTTTCTTTTAAGTGTGGGAAACTTGTCGTCGGTTAGCTGACACTTAAATAACCGTCGGTTAAGCGACACTTATGTAACCGTCGCTTGAATCTAAAGCATCGCTTAAGCGACGGAATGTTTTCGACGATAGCAAAATTTTTTGAGAAAATAACCTTTATAACCGTCGCTTAAGCGACGAATATCAACTAAAAGCGTCGGAAAATTGACACATAGTACCGTCGGAAAAGAGACACATATTAAACTAAACGTCGGAAAAGCGACAGCAGAAAGGCGTCGAAAAAGCAACGGCAGTCTAGAAAAGGCGTCGGAAAAGCGACAGCAGAAACCGTCGCTTAAGCGACGCCTGTGGAAATTTTTTTTTTTTAAATTAAATTTTTTTTTTGCTAATTCTCAGTTGGAAGCACCACCTTCGATCTCTTTAGCTCATCCTTGGCTGCAAAGACAAAGCTGAAGGGGCTCCTTGAAATTCTTGCTTCTGCTTCAGAGTATTCACAACTCCCGATACGGCCAGGTGAAGAAGAAACTATAAGAAAATTAATAAATCATCAAACCAGCGAGAGGTCCTCCTCTCTTCGAGTCGGCTTCTTTAGGCAATGGTGGATGTTATTTCTAGTAATGGTTGGTTGAACCCAACTCTTGCAGTAATGGAATTGACCCAGATGGTTACCCAGGGTCTTTGGGAGCGTGATTCTGTCTTGTTGCAGTTTCCACATTTTACGAAGGAACTTGCCAAAAAGTGCCAGGAAAATCCAGGTAAAAGCGGTTTTTGATTTAGTTGAGATGGAGGATGACGAAAGACGTGATTTATGGCAGATTTCATATGCACAGTTGTCGGACATTGCTCGTTTTTGTAGCCGCTTTCCAAACATTCATCTAGCATATGATATATTAGAGAGTGATGATGTGAGTGCCGGGGAAAATGTTTATACATTGCAAGTTACTCTTGAAAGAGATCTAGAAAGAAGACAGGAATTAGGTCTAGTTGATGCACCCAGGTATCCCAAACCAAAAGAAGAAGGTTGGTGGCTAGTTGTTGGGGATCCAAGTAGCAATCAGTTGCTGGAAATGGTTCTTCAGTGTCTTTCATGTCAATCTTTTCAAGATGCTTCAGCAGCCCTATGGATTTTGGTAACCTTTTGAGGTTACCAATATTCAACTCCCTCAGCTGCAAAGGTGCCTGCAGTGCAATCAAGATTGAATTTGATTGCTCCAGAACAATAATTTATCAAATGATGACTTATTCTCATGACACCAGAAACCAAAGGATATGGGGACTTCATCAGAGACAGATCCACGACCATTTTAGTTGATTTTCCTTGCACAATTCTGACTTGTCCATGGTTTAATCCATCTGACAAATTTGCAAACAGAATGGATTCAATCAGCACAAAGCAATCATTGGAGTCATTTATGGACAAATGCAAATAGTCAATGCCTTTTCCAACTAATTGCACATTACATCAATCTTTGAATTGGCATGACAAATAGCCAATGCCCTTTCTAACAAATAGCACATTATATAAATCATTGAATGCGCATGACAACTGATATAGGCACATTTCCTTCCAGATTAAGACCTAACAAGAATTCCTGGCCAATCATATTGCATTCTTCTTTATTGATAGCATAAAAGACAAGAAGGCCAAACAGCCCTAGCTGACTGAATACCATCAATGTGATCTGTGTTGGCATGTTAAACCCATAGACATAAATGACAGCTCTTATATTGTCCAATGAAAAATGGAAATTTGATCGACAGACCATGTAAAACAGTATATTTAAGGTGCAAAGCAAACAGGGTGTTATCAGACAATAACGACACTAGCAAGTGAATTAGAATGGTGAATCAATCATTGGAAATGGTGAGAAGTCCCAATGTATAAAACAATATGAATAACCATGAAATATGCAGTAGACACACAGCAGCCATACCAATGCCGTATACAAAAACATTCTTAATTATAATTTATATTAGAGTTTTAAACAGAAGCATAGAAAAATAATAATCAAGATCAGGAAAGCTAAAAATATAAAGCATCAAATTAAATAAAAAGAAATGAGCAATGAGCAGTCTCGGCATAATTTCCTTAAAATACACTTCTATGATCTAGCCCACAGGGAAAAAAGGCTTTTGGTACTTGGAAAGAACAATAGACATGGCTCGCATAATGATTAAGACCTAACAGGACTGGAAGAGATTGGTAGGAAATACATCTTGGTTGGTGCATTTTTTCTTGGACAAGAACTGATTGTTTCCTTTCATCATATTCTACAGGAAATGTCTGCTCCAAGAACTGGTGCAACTGCAAACAAACACATGGTTGATCTCCAGGGTGTATACTTTGACAAACTTGGCAGTTAAGAGTTATCTCTTCAGGGGTCTTGATGCATGATTGACAAAACACTGTCCAAAACAAAAAATTACAAGTTAGTGTAAAAATTAAAGCATGCTAACTTGACCACTAGCTAAGTGATGCAATGCACTCCTTCACAAACAACCAGAAAATTAAGCATTTCGTCAATACAATCATATTGGAGAATATTACCATGGCCACAATTGAGGACTCTAGGATGATACAGTAATCTTTTGCAGTAGCAACACAAAGCATCCTCCACTGTAA
>LPNX010953958.1:71707-89653 GCA_001517045.1 Pseudotsuga menziesii
AAATTTCGTCACTTGTTCTTCGGAACAAGTCTTCATTCTTCTTGGCTTGTAGGCGATTATGTATGCGATATTTCCTACAAGTCAAATGCAATTGTATGGTTAGAAACATTTCATAAGGAATATTTATACTGGAAAACACTTATGCATAAATATATGATCATGCAACTACTTTAGCCAATACAACATTCATCCATATCTCATTGAAACTTTCTAGATGCCTTCCATCTCTACCAGGACAACATTGAGATTGTGCACTAATACAATATGTCAGCAAAGAGGTTTCATTCTAGATAAGTAGCAATGGAGAATTTGTATAGCTCCATGAGCCACTTACCCATCACATGCATATTAGTAGTATTCTGTCATTAATGCAAACATCCTATCATGCATAATACAATAACTGAATATAAACAAATGCATAACAAAATAATATAAAGAAATGACAATTGAATACTTATCTTTATTTGTTTCGAGGGTAGACTCCTTCTTGAGCCTTCAGCTTCATCGTCTTCTTCATTCATAATAGCATCGTTTCTTATCCAAAAGCTAAGGTGGATAAGAAGTTCTTCAAGAGTTGAGTTCTTCATATTCCTCATTGCTTGAGGGATATTCTTTGGATGGAAAGAGCTTGATCTTTAGTTGTTCCCACCTTCTCTTCTTGAGCTTCTCTTTCTAGAGTCTATTGAAAGTAATCACTTCCTTTTGGAACACATTCCTTGAATGAATTCCACGATCCTGGGAGGCCATTCAAGGTGGCCATCACCACTTCTGCATTCTTCACCGCTTCAAGTTGTTCTTGATTTGAAAGACTCTTATGACTGCATGGTCTCTGCATTCTGGAACTTCACATTCTTCAACTGGTTTCTTTAGGTCATATTCTGATTTTGTTCTTTCCTTCAAATAGCTTGAAATTATGGAAGACCTTAAACAGCTTTGCTTGCAATAATTAGTGCTCTGTAATGCACATGTGCAAGCCTTCTATGCCAAAGCTCATTTCTCTCTACTATGTCATGGATCAAGGCTTGTTCTAGATATCCCTTCAATTTGTACAAGCCTCCTTCGTGTTCTTCAATCACTACCACATCATCGATAGTATTTCCTTTTGGCCACATGATGACTTGACCATCTATGAATGCAATTTGCATTCCAGAGTCTAGATTGTATGAAGATTCCCCACTACCTTTTATTGGATATTGGTAGTCATCTACTAGTTTCACCTTGTGAGGTGATTCATGTTCTGATAGTCTTACAAAGGATTCCTTGAATCCCATCATATGTTTGGAAGCCCCACTGTCAATAAGCCAATCATCACTTCCATGAGTAATGTTACCTGTGAGAGCTGATATCAAAACATATTCATCCTTGCTTGAAGAATATTCACTTTCATATCTGGATCTCTTTCTGGACGGTTCATCATCCTCTGCAGCCTGAGCATGATGTCTTCTTTGGCCTTAGCCAAGTTCTTCTTGGGAAAGGCTTCTAACCTCGTTTCCCTCTGAAACTGGAACCTCTATACTCATGTAGGTGTCCAATCCATTTTCTTTAGAGAGATCATATACTTCCAGTCTTGGAAGTTGTCAACTTCCCCAACCTTGTCACCAAGCTGATGTGATATATCATATTGAAATGAGAACCTCAAATGGAAATAGCAAAGGATTAGATCTTACCGATTTGAGGTGTCCGTCCTTGTCCTGGAGTTCGCTGATCTAGGGTTTGTCGTAGAAACCTTAATTTTCAAAACTTGGAATCTTTCAGATCCGATTGGATAAACATATAGATCTCTTCAAATGGAGATGTCCAATGTACTCCTTTTCTGAAAACAATGGAGGGAAGCTCCCGGAACAGGAAGCCCTAATTTTCTGATTTCTTCTACAGAAATGCCTGTTACTGTTTCTATGATATCTCTGAAATTAATGATCCTCTATGTCTGATATTTCTCACTGAGGTAACCTTGCATTTCCCTGATCGAACACCACATGTTTCATCAGAATTGGTTTCACAATTTGGGATTTATGATCCTTTTCCCAAGGTGACCTGTTACAGGACTGTTCAGGACAGCGAAGTTGTACGGCCTTCCACGTGTCACTGGTTCAACTTCTGAGTCTGATTTTTAGACCACAGAAATTAAAGTCCGTTCCATTTCTGTAACATCTTCAGGAATTCCATTTGGACCTCTGTAGCCCAAGATATTTCAGATCTCCCCAGGTGTCCTGTTTATGGATGATTTCTGGAAGAGGCTGGAACCCTAAATTGGCGAGATCATATCTCCCAGAATATAGTGAATCGGAGGCTACTTCTTGGACACAGTGTTTAGCAAGATTTTATATTCGGCCCCTGAAATTTTCAGCTTCTGAGACTTCGCCAATATCGGAATATAGCGACTGTACCAAACCTTAGCAGTTTTAGTATTTAGGGTTTCTCCTAGCTCAGGGTCAAACTAGGGTTTGACTTTTCTGGAGTTTCACCCAACCAAATTTCTTGATCCAGGTCTCTAAAATTAGGTTTTGATGAGGATAAAAATCCTATGTTGGTCTCACTCAAAAATTCCTCTTCTGTAGAAAGCCCTAATTTCCACATCGAAACTGAAAATGCTTGAAATTGAATTTCGCATCGATAGAAAGATGCACCCTTCAATGGAGAGTCATCCTAGCATACTTTTGCTGAAAATATGTGGAGGAAGATCCAAAAAATAGGAATCCCTAGTTCCTGTATCTGCACAATATCTTCTTCTTAGGTTAGCTCTGATACCATGTTAGTTTTTCAACATTTAAGCTAGCATTATGTTAAGATCTTTTCACTGAGAGAATAACAAGCACAGCAATAAAACATAAGCACATCACAAGAGACAAGAGACACAAAGATTTTAGGAGGGGAAACCATAAATGGAGAAAACCCCTCAACTTCCTATAAGATAGTATCACCATAAGATGTGATCCCAAAACAGTAAGATGACCTCCCAACACAACAACAGCCTTCTGTCTTCTGTCAAGCCAAAGTATTTCCTTCTCCAAAGGTGCGCCACACTTGAGAGAGCAAGTGATGTAATTCACAAGTGATAAATAGAGAGACTCTCACTCTCTATTTATATTCTTCCGTTGACTTGAATTTCCATTTCACACATAGGCTCGACCTAACATTTATTACTCGAGCCTACACCTTAATTAGTGTATAATAACTCAAGTGCCCCAAAACTGTGGGGACTTACCTAATGACTTGACATGACTTGATTACATTATTAATTCTCCCGATCAGAACATCGAGGTATGACCACATGACTCAAATACATAATAGAAACATCCCGGAATAAACATCGGGTTACAATACATAGAAGATACATAGAAGAATACATTCCGAAGTTACATATACATCAACAGGCACCAATAACGGAACTGACAAATAACCAACTAACTACTCTTTAGTAGAATGTTGAGGTACAAAACAACTTATCTTATAAAGAATCAGAAACTAAAAAGAATGAAGTAGAAAACTTAATAAAGATAATAAACAAAAGCAACTAGAAAAATTAATAAATATATTTAAATTCTATTTTTCAATATACACATAAAAACAAGAATGATTCCTATGATTACAAATAACTTAACTTGTTCCTAAAAATAGTGCATCTAACCCTAAACTCTAAATGCAAATGAAGATGATGATGACATAAAACAACAAATAAAATAAAATCAGTATTTAATATTCAAAGAATAACACAACTTGATAAAAAAATGATAAAACTTTAATCAATAACTTAAAACAACCAAACTTTAATTGAAATGCTAAAATTAAAGTAACAACTACAAATTTAATCCAAAGATTGATAAAAAAAAACTAGGACCAATCTTAAAAATGCATGAAAATAGTAAAAACAAAACCAAGGGTTAAATAACATGTTGAACAGTAGGTCTGTAAAGTGTGACTGAATGACAGACTGGACAGACAGTCCAAATGGTGGTCTGTACAATAAAAAATGGTAAAAACTAACCTAAATGAACTAATTCTTCAGCTCAAGTTATGCAGTTCTAAATCTAATGCATAGATTTAATAAACACGGCTATTTAACCAACAAATTAACTTCACACTAATACTTTAAAATAAAAAGTACATCGCATTAAAAACTAATTAATAAACTAGAATTGAACTTGAATAAACCAGAAATTACCTTAAACAAATTCATGACAGAAGATAAATAAAAAAAACTGAATTTAAACGAAAGCAAACTATTCTATATTAATAAATTAATAATAGGAATTAAACAAACAAAACTACATTGAACAGAGAATGAACTATTTTACTTAAACCAATTCATAACTAACCAAAACTAAATTCGAATGGAAATAAACTATTCTACTTGTCTGAAACTAAAAACTGAAAGCAATACTGGAATGAAATGACTAACTAGAAGAAACTAACTAAGAACAAAAGACTGAAAGGAAATGACTGAAAACAAAAGACTAGAAGCAAATAACTGAAAGCAAAACTATGCGCGCATCTACTAATTTAATTACTGAAATGAAACTAAACTAATGCAATACATGAAATAAAATACTTATTTATCTACTGAAAAGAGACTAACTTAAATACAATGCAGGAAATAAAATAGCATCTAATGAAAACAACTGGGAATTAAATTGTAACACCCTGGTTTTGACCCCATTGCATTAAACGTACATGATGTATATAATGTAATGAATTATGGTGTGGAGCCAAAGGCAAAATCCCCGCCATCGATTTAATTGTGTTATGTTTCAGCGAATGGAACCGTTGCCGATGGTCTATCATGGTATATGGCATATATTAAGTTTTTTCATCATGTAAATATGCATCTTTAATTAAAATGAACCCCAACCAGCTATGTTCGTGGCAACTAAATTGAGAAGGGGCATGATTCTCACAAGGATAAGGGGGGGGGGATTGTTAAACCATGGACCAATGGGGAAAAATCCATGTGTCATCTTCCCTTGTCTTATCCAACTACCACCATTAAAAACTGTTGCTTTTAGTTGAGGCAGTTATGGCTAGGAGTGGAGTGTGGCAGGACTGTTAGCCCTTGCCCACATGCACACTCCACCAACAATGGAACCTCATGTTGGGAAAATGAAGCGAACTCTCCAAGATTTCCACTCTCTCCACGACGGTGCTAAAACACTCACGCATTTCCAACTACACGATTCTCTCCATTGTCTGTTCATCCTCACGCTGGGATGGTTGTCTATTCATTCTTCTCCCACACAGGCTTCTTTGCTGTGTGGTCTCATGTAGCCAGGAAGAGGGAGCCATTTCCTAGGTCACTCACGTTTCCACAGAGTGGTATCCAGCATGTTTTCCATCCAAATTCTAGAGTTTTGATGTAAAATTCCTCACGCATAGGTTGAGAGTTTGTATTTTCTTCCCCAATGCGGCCTGTGTAAGTATTTTCCGATTGCTTCATTGCCCAGGACGAACTGTTGTTTTTCCCCATGTTGTGATTTGTGTTACTGATATGTTTTGGGACTATTGTAATTCGCTTGGGAGTTGTTTTGGCCATGATAGGGCCAAAAACAACTCGGGAGTCGTTTTCCCTGTTTAAGCTGTAGATGTTGATTGATTGCATGCATGCGATGGTTGGTCTTCAGACCGTGTTGGGAGCAGGGATGGGGGCTTGGGTTGCTTTATAAACTTGGTGTGTTTGGAAACCACAAAAGCAGATCTAGAGGGATAGCTTTCTTCTCCATAACCCCTGAATAGCATTGGAAGGGAAGTCAGGGCCTCAGGGACTGTGTAGCAGAGAAGGGACTGATTCATTGTGTTGGGTGTGTGTGGGTGTCCTAGAGATTAGGATATTTTTGGTGTAGGTGTTCCTAGCTCTGTAATGATCTCACCAGCTTAGAATTTAGCCTTTTCCAACTCCTAGATGGCCTGATAAACTTGACCATGTCAGCTTGGCTATCTTGTTGATGGCCTGATAAACCCAACTGTGTTGGCTTGGCTATGTTTTGTGTATCCTTGGCTATGTGTAAGCCTGCTTGTTCCTTATTCCTTGGGGAATCAAGCCCATCTCGGGGGTGGCAATGTTGCTAAGAGGTTAAGGAGTATGCTGGCCTATGGTTAGGTGGAACATTGTAGTGACGTAGCTGGTTGCATAATGAGTTCTTTATGAGATAAGTAATCTTATCTATTTTACTTCTGCAAACACATTACTGTTAATGAATATGATGGACATGTTGAATGCTTGTATGAATGTATGTTGCTTCCATGGTAGCGTCCTCTTCGTCGGTCGGAGGGTCGGGGATGCTATAGTGTGGTATCAGAGCTCCTGTTGCAGCATGGGCCTGAATGAGCCATGAAATATGCAGTGACAGAGGTAGGATTTCTTTCTGCCCAGTAGAGATTAGAAGTTTATAATAGAAAACTTCCACAAAAAATTGTCTAAGTGTTTGAATTGACGGTTCATCGAAACACTTAGTGGGAAGGAATTTTGACGCAGTGGAGAGCTAGGCAGAAGCACAACCGACGAAGGACAGTTGGAAGAAAATTGCAAAAAAATTTCTAAGTTTTCGTCAACCATCAACGGAACTTAGTGGATGTGGGAGCCACAGTTTTGGCAAAGATCAGTCAAAGACCGCCGAAACACCAGCTTAATGTAGTGGAAGAAACACCTGATATTGAATTTCGGTGCCAATGAAAGTTTGTTGTTTAGACCGTCGATAGACATCGGCATAAAATATTTGATTGAGCGCCCACTGTTGCGGATGGCTAGACAACTACACGTCCGATGGGTAAGGCCTCCAACCGCCGACGTCGTAAGGAAAGTTTAAAAATTTTTCTAAGTGTTTTGGCCGTCGGCTATCAAAATAAGATAGTGCTTCGTGTGTCCACCATTGCGAAAGCCTAGAGCACTAGTATTCTAATGGGAAGGAGCTCCAACTGCCAATGCCAGTCAAAAATCAGTTTGTCGATCGAAAAAAGTTCAAAGATGATGAGCCACTGTTGTGGTTGCTGAACAAATTAAACCGTCAATGCTTTAGTCTTCCACTCGTAAACGCCGAGGTGTTAGTGGATTATGGAGCCGACAGAGTCAGTAGAAGACAGAGAAAGTTTTCACCAATAGGAGAAGAGAAAAAATTTCAAAAATTGTTTAAGTGTCGAGGCCATCGATGATCGGCGATGGTTAGTTGTTGGGATCGGCGGAAGTTAGTGGTTCGTATGCCTACCATTTCGGAAGCCTAGAAAACTAGCCTTTCGACGAGAAGAGACCGTCGATGTCGATCGGGTTATGCCTCAGTATATTTGGTCTTCAATCGGAAGAAAATTGAAGATGGTGTTCCTCCATTATGGCTGCTGATGGAACTATTTCTCCGACGAAAAGAAGAGGATTGAGCTGATCAAGCGGTGAAAAGGAAGACTAAAGGGAAAATTTTGAAAATTTTTCTAAGTCCTGGAGTCGTTGGCCATCGGAAATGGTTAGTGGATTGAACATCCACTGTTGCAGCTAGCCAATGAACTTTCCTTTCGATGGATAGAGGCTTCAACCGCCAATGCCATGGAAGACAAGGAAGGAAGAAAATTCAAATATTCTCTAAGGCACAAGATCATTGGCCATCAGTAAATGTTAGTGGATCGGATCGTCGATCGGAAAAAGTTCAATGAAGTTGACCCACCATTGTGGCTGCCTAGAAGACTAATCATCCAACGCAAAAATGTAGCCGATCGCCGATGTGCAAAGGGTTAGTCCTTTCGAGATAGGCTTGTGGCCGCGGAAGACATAGAAGGTTTATGGGCCACCATTGCGGAAGTAGAGATGGCTAACCACTTGATGCACAAGACACTTGACCGCCGACGCAGTCCATAGGCTAGTTTCATTGCTGATTAGGTTCAAAGAATTGGATGCGGATCCGATATAATGGAAGGAAATAGGTGAATAGTACTCTGCGTTGCCGATACAGATCGGAAGTTTGGCTATTTGCCTGCCGAAATGCCAGAAAATTTGTGCAGAAGAGACTCGATGAAGAGAAGGAAACTTTGGGTTTTTCAAAGTGGAAATTTTCTCAGCAAATTCAAACTATTTTAGTATATTTCAGCAGACTGTCAGTGGATTATAGGGCTGAATATGAAATAGAGAAAATTCTATGTTTAGCATAATTGTTGTTTTATGAATTTCCAGAAGAAAACGTATGTAATTTTGATTTATATTAATAGTATGCATCTAATAGTTTGATACAAACACATTTGCAAAATGTTAAATAACTTCCAAGAGCAATACTCCAGAGAGAACAGTGTGGTACAGCCAGAAGTGGTTCAATCATGAGAACCCATGATGGGTATGATGCTCGGGATTCTTATGAGTGAGTAAAAGATGACATGGGAGAAAATGTCCATAATGGGAATGATGACATAGAGTCTAATGGAAGGAGATTCCAGGGGACACTGTCCAAGGTTACAGCCACCTTGAAAAGCTTAATCAAAGCCCAGGAAGAGTAGCATCAGTTGAATGTTGCAATGTTGCAGAGTTTGACAGACTTGCAAAGAAAGATAGTCTCTGGATGAGGTACAGAAAGACCAGAAGGCAGAAAGAGCAGTACTAGGAGAAGGAGAAGGACTTCTAGTGGGTCATCTGATTCTGAAGAATCTAGCGGTGATTCAAGTTCTTCTTCTCATAGAAGAAAATGAAAGAGACACCATAGGGATCGCTCTCAGGATGAATTTAAGAAAGCTAAACCTCCTACATTTCATGGTGAGGTAAAGACTGGACAAGAGGCTGAAGCTTGGCATCTTGGAATAAAGAAGTACTTTCAAGTGCATGATTATTCAGGAAACATGAAGGTAAGAGTTTCCATATTCAATCTAAATGGAAGAGCATCCATTTGGTGGGAACACTTCAAGCAAGTAAAGAGGATCAATGAAAGGAGACTTAAGTGGAAACAATTCAAGAATTATTTCAAGCAGAAATACCTCTCTAACAGGTATTATGATGACAAGATTAAGGAGTTCCATGAGCTGAGATTGGGACACTGGACCATGGAAGAATATGCAAATAAGTTTTTGGAGCTATTGAGGTATGTCCGGTACATCAGAGATGAAAACGTGAAGGTCCAACATTTTCTGAGTGGATTACCTCAGTCTTACAAAGATAGAATTGAGTTTTATGAACCTAGAACTCTTGAAGAAGCAATAAGGAAGGCTAATTATTGCTATGAGCAAAGAAAAGGTAAGCTGGATTACCATAAGGCATGGAAGGACAAGAAGAATGAGAAGTTTGACCAAAGAAAGAAAGGTTTCAAACCTTCTAACTTTAGGAATCAGCAAAAACAACCATCCCAAGTTGCGAGTAAACTAGTTGGAGTGACAGGAGAAAAGACTAAGGATCCTCCACAGAATAGAGGACCACTTCAATGTTGGAAATGTGGATGACCCCACATGCACAGGAATTGTCCACTTGAGAATGAGAGTACAATGCCAGCTTATAACATTCAGGAAGTAGAAACAGTGGTTCAAGTAGCAAGGGCAGTCCCTAGGATTTATGCAGCACTAGAGGACCGCCAGGCAGATCACTAGTCAATTGTGGTTGAAGTAGCAGGTAAGATTGTTGAACAACCTATTTCTATTTTGATTGGCCCTAGTTCTACTCACATTTACATTACTCCTAGAGTAGTGGCGATTTGTTCTTTTAAGAAAGTAAAGCATAGGAATTCTTGGTTAGTTCAACTAGCCACTAGAACTAAGAGAAAGGTTAGTGAAGTGGTGGATAAATGTCCATTGGTCATGGATGGATTGGTCACTTATGTAGATCTGAATGTTCTACCGCTTGGTTCCTATGATGTTCTCAATGGAATGGATTGGTTAGAAGCTCATAGGGTGAAGCTTGATTGTTACAATAAGACTTTCGAATGCATGAGTGAAGAAGGGAACCTAGTAGTTGTGAAAGGTATTCCAAAGGTGATTTCAGTACAACAGGTTTCAGCAATGCAATTAAAGAAGTTCTGTAGGAAGGGTTGCCAGTTGTATGCAGCTCATATTTTGGAGACATCAAATGATTAAACTCCTAGGTTGGAGGACTATCAGGTGTTACAGAAGTTCAGGGATGTGTTTCCTGATGAGATTCCAAGGCTTCCTCCAAAAAGGGACATTGACTTCACAATTGAACTTGTGCCAAGAGCAGCACCAGTGTCCAAGGCACCCTATAGGATGAGTACACCGGAGATGCTAGAGTTGAAGATGCAACTGCAAGAGTTGCTGGAAAAGAAGTATATCCGAATGAGTGTGTCTCCTTGGGGAGCACCGGTTTTGTTTGTAAAGAAGAAAGATGGTACACTCAGGTTATGTATTGATTACAGATAGCTAAACAAGGTTACTATGAAGAATAAATATCCTTTCCCTAGGATTGATGATCTCTTTGATCAAATGAGGGGAGCAAAGATATTTTCCAATATTGACTTGAGGTCTGGTTACCATCAGGTGAGAATCAAGGATGAAGACATTCATAAGACAACCTTCAAAACAAGGTATGGACATTATGAGTTTGTAGTGGTACCATTTGGTCTCACAAATGCATCAGCTACATTTATGTGCCTTATGAGTAGTGTCTTTAATAGATATCTAGACAATTTTGTTCTTGGTTTCCTTGATGACATTCTTGTTTATTCTAAGAATGAGAAAGAGCATGAAGAGCATTTGAGTTTGACATTGCAATTGCTCAAGTAGCATCAGCTGTATGCAAAACTGAGCAAGTGTGACTTCTATAGAGATAGAATTCAGTACTTGGGTCACATTATCTCAGAGGAGGGTATATCTGTGGACCCTGAAAAGATTGAATCCATTATGAATTGGCCTACTCAAATAAATGTGACAGATGTAAGATCTTTTATGGGACTTGTAAGATACTACAGGAGATTCATTGAGGGATTCTCCAAAGTTTCACATGCCATCACTTCTTTGCAAAAGAAGGGGATGAATTTCAAATGGACATCGAGGTGTGAAGAAATTTTCTAGTGATTGAAGAATATTCTCACCAGTGCACCCATATTGAAAGTTACAGATCCAAAAAAGGATTTTGTGGTGTGTACCGATGCATGCGGACAAGGGCTTGGAGGAGTCCTTATGCAGGACAACCACGTAATATGTTATGAGTCAAGAAAACTGAAGGAGCATGAGAAGAACTATGCCACTCATGATCTAGAGCTTTCAGCCATAGTACATGCTCTCAAGATGTGGAGACATTACTTGATGGGTAGGATATTTGAGCTTAGAACAGATCACTGTGGACTGAAGTATTTGTTTGATCAGCCTACTCTAAATGCTAGACAACCAAGATGGCTGGAATTTTTATGTGAGTTTGATTTCGAAATCAAACACATAAAAGGGAAAGAGAATAAGGTAGCCGATGCACTCAGCAGGAATATGCAAGAAATGCATGTGGCATCTCTTAGTATTTGCCAATCAGATTTGAGGCAACAGATTATTAGTCATGCTACTAGAGATGAATTGTATGAGCAGGTAAAAGACAAATTGCAGTAGCAAAGTCTTGAGAAGAGGTATGAGGAGTACAAATTTGAAGAAGATGGACTTCTCACTTATAAAGGTAGAATTATACTCCAGATGTAGCAGATTTGAGGAGAGTTGTTATGGATAAAATCCATCAAGCACCATATTCTGGTCACCCAGGATACCAAAAGACCATTGCTACAGCTATAAAGTAGTACTTTTGGTCGGGAATGAAGAGGGATATGGCTGAATACATTTCGAGGTGTATGAAATGTCAACAGGTAAAGGTTGAGCATCAACATCCAGCAGGTTTGTTGCATCCTTTTCTAGTTCCAGAATGGAAATGGGAAGTTATTTCCATGGATTTTATTATAGGATTTCCGATGACTTGGAGACAACATGATTCCATCATGGTTGTGGTGGACAAGTTGACAAAGGCAACACATTTTATACCAGTGAAGGCTACGCATAAAATAGATGACATTGCCAATATCTTCATGAAGGATATTTTCAAATTGCATGGATTGCCTAAGGCAATAGTCTTTGACAGAGATGTCAAGTTCACTTCCAACTTTTGGAAGGGATTGTTTGTAGATTTGGGTACAAAGCTAAACTTCAGCACTGCATACCATCCTCAGACGGATGGGAAAACAGAGAGAGTTAACCAAGTGCTTGAAGATATGCTTCGTATGTGCGTGATGGACAAACCAACCAAGTGGGAAGATTACTTACACTTGGTAGAGTTTGCATATAACAATGGACAACAGGCATCCTTGGGGATGAGTCTGTGTGAATCTTTGTATGGAAGAAGGTGTAGGACACCAGTGACTTGGGATAACCTAGTGAACAAGATTGTGCTTAGACCAAAATTGCTCAAGGAAATGGAGCAAGAGGTTGTAAAGATTAGGCAGAATCTGAAAGTAGCATAGGACAGACAGAAAAGCTATGCAGATAAGCATAGGGTGAACACGGAGTTCAGTGTTGGAGATCATGTTTACCTCAGAGTGAGGGAAAGGAAGAGTTCCTTGAAGCTTGGAAGTTGTGCCAAGCTTTCACCAAGATATTGTGGGCCATTTGAAGTGCCTGAAAGAATAGGGCCAATTGCATATAGGCTTGCATTGCCTGCTAGTACTAGAGCTCATAATGTTTTTCATGTTTCTTTGCTTAAGAGATATGTACATGATCCTAACCATGTGATAAATTGGGATGTGATTCAGGTGGAACCCAAGGGAGAGTTCCGAACCGAGCCAATGTGCATTCTCGACAGGAAGGTCACAATGCTCCAGAACTGGGCCATAGGTCAAGTAAAGGTGCAATGGGAGCACTACGGATATGAAGAGGTTAGATGGGAGCTGGAGGATCCCATGCGATTGGCACATCCATTTTTGTTCAATTCTGCGAAACACTGAGGCGATACCAGTGTAGCATTTTCTTCAATTTTGTAAAGCACTGAGGACAGTGCTATTGAAGGGGGAGGGGAATGTAACACCTCGGTTTTGACCCCATTGCATTAAATGTACATGATGTATATAATGTAATGAATCATGGTGTGGAGCTAAAGGCAAAATCCCTGCCATCGATTTAATTGTGTTATGTTTCGGCAAATGGAACCATTGCCGATGGTCTATTGTGGTATACGGCATATATTAAGTTTTGTCATCATGTAAATATGCATCTTTGATTTGTTAGAATAATCGACCCATATTTTACCCACTTATACATTAATTCCATTATTTTTGTCTTATTTTCCTAGTTCATGTGTCCCACCTTGTGCAAGTTGTCATTTGCCTATCTATAATGGTCAAACTTGCCTTATTTGACTCATGTAGCACATGGGAGAGCTAAAGGAATCAATTCTACTTTATTCCTGGCCTCCTAGGTGCCCTTCTACTTTTTCTGCTTTATTGCCTGCTTTTTCAGTGTTTTAAGGCAAAAGGAAAAGCTAGACTAGGTGAGGTTGACTAGTTTTTTGTCCTACACATCCTCCTCTCTTTTCTCCATTAAAAAGCATGTATGAGCTGCCATTCCACCACTCTTTAGATTTCCTAATCCTTTTTTCCAATTCATGAGCTCCATGACAGATTTGGGATCAGCTTTTTACACCTATGGGGGATTTGCTTATTTTTGGTAAGCCTGCTTTATGCTAGGTTTGATTTGATCCTCATGCAATCGAATCCTTGATGTATTATATTTATTTAGCAGCCTATGTTATTACAGGTTTGGCTATTGTACACTCAGTTAATACAATTTAGTGTTACAGCTCCATATTCAGTCTCTTTTGTGAGTGATTTTGCATGATCAATTCATAATTGTTGTGAGTAAAATTAATCTATTGCTGGCCTTAATTTCCACATGGTATCAGATCCATTGTATTTTGTTTCTCTCCTTCAAAAAGAAATTTGCAGGTTCAACATCGAAGACTGGGAGCCTTCTACTGACAGCCGTGATAGATTTTCTAGAGCTATGGATCAATTTCTTTGAATGGAAAGCAGAGATGGCGATACTGTTGAGAGTGAAATGCCTCTATAGGGTGACTATGCCAACAAAATCAAAGCCCAACGTAGCTGCAGAGAAGATAAAATGGCACAACAGGAGGGATGAGGCTTATGGCCTCCTGTGCCTGAGTATTTCCAGAGACCTCCTTTTCCATCTCGATGGATTGACATCCACCGAATGAAGTATGGGAGAAGCTTGCTGATATTTTTGGAAAGATAGATGAGATGAGGGGACATCAAATCAAGAATGAGCTGATTTCTCTGAGTCCAACAAGCTTTGAATCCCTGCAGCTATATTTCTCCAAGTTCAAAGCACTGGTTTTGCAACTGAAACAGTGTGGTATTGAAAAGAAATATGATCAGCTCGTACTGGCCATCCTCTTGAATCTGGGCGCTGATTATTCAGTGTTTGTTTTGACCTTCTATGCCACAAAACTGATAGCTTGAACCTGGAAGATGCCTAGCCTTGCAGATTTCATGGAATCTCTCACACAAGAACAGAACAAGCTAGTGATGATGGGCACCATCAAACCATCCAAAGATCAAGCTTTGATTGCTTGAGATTTGAGGGTGGATTCAAAAAGCAAAAAGAAAGCTAAAAAAACACCTGAGCAAAAGAGAGACAAGAAACAGTCTCCGGAGGATCAACAAGGTCCCAAGAAGAATTACCAGAAGAAGAAGAACAGAGGTGAAATGAACAAGTGCGCATACTGCAATAAGGGTAATCACTCTGAAAGATCTTGTATGAAAAAAGTAGATAGACATGCTGACCAATCTCCTAGAGAATAATGGCATCTCCCTTCCAGAAAGCTCAAAGAAGAGAGAAGGAGGATCAAGTTCAGATGACAGAGAGAGAGTTCATGCTCTAGTTGCTGGCATATCAAGCTCACCCAGTTTTATCATTGATTCTAGAGCTTCAAGACACATGGTTTTGATTAAGGAGGCCTTCTCCTCACTAGATATGTCAAAAGGACCATCTATTGTACTGGGAGATGACTCTCTCACTGAAAGTAAGGCAAAGGAAGGATAGATCTTGATCATGGTCAGTTCAGCAATGTGCTATATGTCCCTGGTCTCGCCTCCAACCTCCTGTCAGTGTACCAGATGACCCACACTGGGTCTCCTAAGAAGGTCATATTCTCCCCCGATGAAGTTGAGATCACAGAGATCTCAAGTGGTAGAGTCATTTCAAAAGGAGTTGCAAATCATGCTCAAAAGGTATACATGTTCTCACACTTCCTACCTTACTCAAACCCCTCTGCTCTTCTCATTCATGCTAATGAAGCCAGCAAGCTGTGGCATGAAATATTTGGCCACCTTAACTACAAATATCTTTCTAATATTAGTGAAAAAGAGATGGTCATAGGGTTTCCCAAGATAAAATTTTCCAAAGGAGTCTACCAAGGTTGTATCCTAGGAAAACACCCAGAGCATAAGTTTGAGAGAGCTAGTCATGAGAGAACCTCTGCACCCCTCGAGCTAATCCACAGTGATGTTGCTGGCCCATTCCCTCATATGTCCATGAGTCAGGACAAATATGCATTGAATTTTATTGATGACTTTTTCAGGTATTGCTGGGTTCACTTCCTAAAACACAAGTCTGAAGTTTTTGGCCTATTCAAAGTCTTTAAGGCTTTGGTTGAAAACTAGTCTAGAAGGAAACTCAAGGCCCTCAGATCTGACAATGGTGGTGAGTATGTAAAGTCTGATTTTATTAACTATTGTGTAGATGCAGGTATTTAGATGCAGCATTCTATCCCTTACACACCACAGCAAAATGGTGTTGCTGAGAGGAAGAATAGATCACTGAAGGAGATGGCAACATGCATGATGGAGGCCAAAACTTTGCCACCAAAGTACTGGGCCAAAGATATCAACTACACAACCTATATTCAGAATATGGTGCCTCACAAACAGCTTTATGGCAAGACTCCCTTCGAAGCATGGAGTGGGCACAAGCCAGATGTGACCCATTTCAGGATTTTTGGCTCAAAGGCATGGGCTAGAATCCCGACAGAGAAGAGGAAGGCTTTGCAGCCCCAAAGCCAAGAGTGTCTTTTTGTTGGATACTCTAAATATTCAAAAGGGTACAAGTTGATAAATTTTAGCACAAACAAAGCCTTCATTGAAAGGTGTGTTCAGTTTGAAGAAGAACCCCTTGCAGCAGTGGAAGTTGGTGAAGCCTCTTCACCACCTAAACCTCAAGAAGTAAGTAAAGAGTTTGTTGAACATGCTGATTCTGATTTTTCTGATGGAGATGAGTTTATTGCAGACCCTAACAGCCCTACAAGGGAAAAATGGGCAGCCAAGACACTACATGCAGCAGGTGAGCTAGCTGGGGATCCCAATGACCCAAGGAGGACTAGATCTCAATTTGAGAGTGGTTTGTGCATGAAGGATCCTATGTTTGCTGAAAAATGCTATTTGATGGTGGATTCTGATCCTAAAACATATGAATAAGCAGCAGGAGATCCAAGATGGTAAACAGCCATGAAGGAGGAGTTCAACTCACTCCAGAAGAGAAACACATGGGAGCTAGTGGATCTTCCCCCAGGGAGAAAAATGGTACAGTGTAAGTGGGTCTATAAGACCAAATTTGCTGCTGATGGTTCACCACTGAAGTACAAGGCTAGATTGGTAGCCAAGGGATACTCACAGGTTCAAGGCATAGATTACAATGAGACCTTTTCCCCAGTGGCAAAAATGGATTCCATCAGGCTAGCTCTAGCCATTACAGCCTCAAGGCAATGGGAGGTACATCACATGGATGTAAAATCTGCCTTCCTAAATGGAGATCTCACTGAGGAGATATATATGTAGCAGCCTCAAGGTTTTGCTACTAACCCTTCTCTTGTGTGCAGGTTGAGAAAGTCATTATATGGGCTAAAGCAAGCCCCCAGGGCTTGGTATGCCAAGATCGATAGCTTCTTGCTATCACTAAATTTTGTTCGGTGCAAATCAGATCCAAATGTCTATTTGAAGTTAGTTAATGGTTCATTAATGATCATTTTGTTATATGTTGATGACCTCCTCATTACAGGAAGCTCACAGGCTGAGATTGCTTCCTTAAAAGGAGCTATGAACCAAGCCTTCTCCATGACAGATTTGGGGCTCTTAAGTCAAATTTTGGGGCTTGAGATTGCTCAAACCAAAGCTGCAATCAAAGTGCACCAGTCCAAATATGCCTTTGAATTGCTGAAGAAATTTATAATGAAGGATTGCAAAGCAAGCAAAACTCCTTTCCTTTCAGGAGTGAAGCTAGAAGAAGCTGATTCTTCACCGATGGTAAACAATACACTGTATAGGCAATTGATTGGATGTTTGTTGTATCTAACACATACTAGAGCTGATATTTGTTATACAGTAAGTGTGGCTTCTAGATTCATGGATCAGCCTCAAGATATCCATTGGAAAGCAGCCAAAAGGATCCTTAACTTTGTTCAGGGAACAAGGACACATGGGATCTTCTATAAAGCAAAATCTAATATTGAATTGATTGGATTTACTGATAGTGATTGGGAAGGTGATAGCATAGAAAGAAATTCCACATCAGGATATGTGTTCATGCTTCCAGAAGGGCTAATCAGCTGGTCAAGCAAGAAATAGAGTGCCATTGCACTCTCATCTACAGAAGCAGAGTACAGAGGAGTTGTTAATGCAGCAACTCAATGTTTATGGTTGCAGGGTTTAATTGGAGAGTGTGGCTTCGAACCTGAGTACTCAACTACCATCTACTATGATAACCAGAGTACCATTCAAATCTACAAGGATCCATTTTAGAAGTAGAGAACCAGACACATTGAGATCCATTTGCACTACATCAGAGAACTTGTGCATGATGGCACCATTCACCTACTCTTCTGTTCATCTTCACAACAAGTTCCTAATATCTTCACCAAAGAATTTTGTGAGAAGACCTTCAGCAATCTCAAATCACTGCTAGGGATTGCTGATCATGTTGTGAAAGCATGAGTGAAGACAAGATTCTACA
>LPNX010953973.1:0-10081 GCA_001517045.1 Pseudotsuga menziesii
TTTATCTCTCTTACAGGTACCTTCACTCGAGCCTTTTGATCTTGGATTCTCTGCTCTCTCCATACTCAGTTGTTTCCTTTATAATGTATTTCGGCTATCATCTTCTCCTCTAACCTCACACATTAGGGGGCATTTGTTATAGCCCAAAATGACACATCTCTACTTGTGACCACTTTTCCATGTTTTCGTCGCATGTCGACACTTCATGAAAGTCACTGAAAAAACACCTATCTTGGAGGACCCATATATTGAGTTCTGTAACTCCGTTTGACCTCATTTTTGCACCGTTGGAAAGGTATTTCAGTTAGCTAAAACTTTCCAGAAGACACCAAAGTCTGAAAATTCCCAGAAATACCTTAAAAATGCGTTTTTTGTGTATGCACGACTCTCCTTATGTGCAACCCGCGCATCATGCGTGACTCTTGTGTTTTGCAAGTCGTGCATGCATATATTCGCGGGTTTCTCTTGTGTAAACTTGCGTATCATGCGTGGGTTGCTATCCTTCATAGTCGCGCATCTGTTTCTTAACATTAAAACATAAAAAACTCGCCTTTTGAGTTAGTTTGGGTAGTTATACAACTGACTCCTTCAGTTGTAACCACTTTGGCTTCACCCCTAACTCTTCTTCAGCATAAAAATAGAGGTAGGGAGGTTCAGAAAAGGGACTTGAATTTTTGCACTGTTATGCTGGAGGAATTGGAACTCTCTTTGCCCACACCTTTTCCCTGGAGGTCTTTCCCTTGTGTTGCAGAGCTTGGAGGATGAGTTCTTTGGAGAAGAGAAGCAGCAAATCCAGATCAAGGTTTCGTGAGGTGCCAAACTTGAAGAGAAGGTATATTTCTACTTGTTTTCAAGATTAATAAAGATGTGATGTCCTTCTTCTTCCCAAATCATTGTTCAATTTGTGATTGAATCTCTGTTTATGATCAGATTATGATGTTAATCAGATTATTATTTCATATTTATTTGATTATCATTTGTTTATATGTAGTCATAATGGTTTGAGGAAGGTATAACTTGTTTTGCAGGTCTCTTGGAGCGAGAGGAGCAAGAAGAGGATTGAAGAGAAAGCTTGGACCAGCCTTCAGTTTATCAGGTGTGGATCTTTCTCATCTCTGAAACTTGCTATTATATGCTTGCTGAACATTGTGCATCTCTCTTTCAACCCTAGTACGTTGATGGCCTCTTAAACCCTAGCCATAGGACACTTTCCTTTACAACACTTACTCTCCTCTGAGTTGGACAATTGTATAGCAGCTTTAAGCAGTCTGGTATTTAGTATGTCTCCAATCTCTTTGTTCAGGTGTATGATGTCAGAAGTGGGAACTTTAGAGAGGCTTACATTGACCTCAAACACCTTGTTCCCTACATCCAAGGCTAGGTTGAGGGTATCAATGGCATGACCCTATACAGTTTTTAGTGCCACGTTGGGTTGAGGTAGACGCACGGCTTCTCTGTATAGTTCTGTTGTTTCCTAAAAGGTTTTGTCAGCTCTATCTCTATATGACCTCAGTCATTCTTCTTTGGATGCAAACTCACTTGGAGTCTGCCCTTCGAATACATATTCTTGTATCTGCAATTTGGTTGCTTCGGGCTCCACCTGCTGCTGTAAATTTACTACATTCTTCTTCTTCGCATGTCCCTTTTGCACCAATTGTTGTCTGGGCTCTATTTTCTGCTTCTTGGGGGTGCTAGCAGTGTCCACTTCATCAATGTCCATGGGATGTGTACTCCCCATTTTCATCGAACTCCCCGAATAACTGACCAATGATGAATATCACCATGTTCTCGCAACTACAATAGCCAATTCCTTTTTGGGGGAAACTACTCCAGGCACCTGCGAGCCCGTGTCCTGCTTGGTGCTGGTATCCATTGGGGTAGGATTAGGGAAATTGTACCTATTCACTTTTTATCTGAGTCCAGGCACATTCATGTGCTCAAAGGGTCAGAATTTGAGAGTTGTTCTTCTCTTGGAGATAACCTAGTGAGGATCATAATTTATTGCTTGGTCTTGGGGAAATTCCATGCCTCAGAGCGAATTCGAGACCAGGTTCAGTGAAGCCCTATTTTTGACTTTGTATGGTCCTAATTTCCAAGGAAAAACCAAATTCAAACACTTCTTGAGGCTCAACAAGTGTTCCTCTTTAACCATAATTTTTTGTCGGATTAATTCCAAGTAGAAAATCCTCGGTGTCAAGAAAGCTGGAAAGATGTACGATGGATGTACGAAGCCATACAGTCTTATGGTGGTCCCAAAATATAAGAGGAACCAATCCCCTATCATCTTGCTTTTTGACATTTGCAGCATTTTCCTCATTTCCAACAACACCCTAGGCAGCCTCTCCTAAAAGAAAACTTCATATATTTCAGCCATCAATTGGTTCATGAATTTACAGTAATCAGTGGCCATTTTAGTGCCAAGGGCCAACTCTGGTACCT
Organism: Pseudotsuga menziesii; assembly: GCA_001517045.1. NCBI lineage: Eukaryota > Viridiplantae > Streptophyta > Pinopsida > Pinales > Pinaceae > Pseudotsuga > Pseudotsuga menziesii. Next base: position 2,440 of record LPNX010953973.1, read on the forward strand.
GGAAGTCTTCCTCATTGTAGGATATGAACATCCTCAGCAAAAAGTACTGGAACCTGAATGTTCTGGCATCATGGAAGTTCATTAACTAAGAACGAATTTTCTTGGTTAAGAACTCATCAAACTAAGGTGACAAGATTGACTTGACTGTCCAAGCAATTTGGGTTCGGCTGGGAAAGTATCTAAGACAAATAAAAGACTCAACAATGACTCTGGAATGTACGTGTTGGTATCTAGATCTAGGACTTAACTGGCTAGGGATATGCACCACCAAGTTTCTTCGTTGAACCAACTGAGGTCAATGGGGTAAGATAGGTCAATGGGTCCACTATCAGGCTTAGAAAAGTTCTTTAGGAAGGATTCTTTACTTTCATTAGTAAACTCTCTAAAATAGTGTATAATGTCTTCTTCTCGATAGTCTTCAGATAAATCGATGAATGCGTCGAGGATGTCAAGGGTTTTGCAGATGACAGAGGCTCGTGGTGTGGACTTAAACTTATTCATGATAACTCCTTTAGTGGCAGAGAAATTCTCTGTGCACCACTCAACAAACTCAGGGCACTGGGGGGTTGGTTTGAAAGAGAAGAAATGAAAGAAAGACTTAAAAACACCACAAGTATCCATACCTCGGTTCTTACGATCTTCCAATTTTCCCTTGGCAGTTTCAATAGTTTCTCCCATCAAGATGGTATCACAAACATCAAAGTTCACATCTAACAGGCGTTCCTCTATATTCCAACCCAATACCTCTAGTTCTATCTCATCTCTCCCCTCCGTCACCCCCATTGAGATAATTTTTCAAATAATAGTGAGGGAGTAATCAAGGGCCTACCTTGTCCTAGAACGTGGTCCCCTGCCTGGTCTGTGCTAGCACTCTATTAATATCCTGGATATTTGACAACTTCAAGGGTTCAGAAAAGACAAATATTTGTAGCTTCGCATGGGCCTCTTTATATTTTTTTATACAATATAACCCTTGCGCATTTCCCAGGTGGCTCGCACTGTAGATTCACCTTCCGTGATCTAAAGCCATAGATCTATGGGGTTCCCATTTCTACACGTGTTCTTATTTTGTGTGTATGCAACTTGGCCATCAATTGGGGTCAGTTCCCTTCACGACCGTTGATCTGAGTGAACCCCACCCTTTTTCACATGGTGAAGTTTTGTTTCCTCCCTTGCTAATCCAAATCGTGAAATGAATTATAGCCATCGATCTGCCTTTTCCCATACAAACACCGTTGATCAAAACGTCCTACACCAATTTTCATAATCCATATTTTCATCCTTTTCCTCATAAGTTTGGGCTGCGAAATGACTGTCAACCGTAGATCTTCGTGGGGTCTAATATTGATCACTGAATGTGTCCGATATTTAAACCATTTTGCAAGGCTGAAGAGTGGTCTTTGGTCAGGAAAGTTCACCGTGTGAAATGATCTGATGGCATTGATATGCCCTCTGATCACCTTCAACCGTCGATTGGTACTTTTCTTTAACACGTCCAACACTCCTTCTCAGCTATGCTTTCCTGATCCTCAGACTATCCTGCTGCTGAGCCTTACCCTACGCACGCCATCATCTCCTTCTGCTACCTACTCGACACTTCTCGACGGGGCCAAAGAACGCAAGGAACACCCACGCCCAAATTTTAATTGGGTGTTAACAACTAGCTCCACAAGGGATGCTATCCTCCCAGTGAGGTAGCAAAGAACCCCCATAAACCAGGTGCCTCAACCATTGAAAATATTATATCACCTAACTGTCTGAAATGAAAACAAACTTTAAAAGGATAGTTACCTCTTCTGATCTTAGGGCCTTCTTCGTGAGCTTCAAATGTTTTGATTCACCACCTGTACTGATTTAAAAGTGAAATGTATTTACACTATGGTACATGGGACCTATTCCCCTCATTCCAAGTAATGCTTTAGGAACCTCCCATTCACTGTGCCTCCTTCATACTGCCACCCATATAGATATTTTAAAATGAAGGCGTTATCTCCTATGTGAGCCGCAATAAGGTAAGGACCAACCCATAAATGGTCGAACTTCCCATGTTTCCCTTTATCTTCATGGGGGTCGTCCCATTTCAACACCAATTCATCGAATTGAAAAACATCCTCTTTTATTTTTGTGTCTAAGGTATTCTTCATCTTCTCCTGGTGTATTTGGACCTTATCATAAGTCTTGTCTCTTACTTCATTAAGCTCAATGATGTGGTTTATCCTTCTTTGAATGGGATTCAGCTCGTCTAATGGATCTCGCAATAATTTCATGACTGGGACGCCTAGAGAGGCGGGGAACACTACCTTGGCCCTATATACCAACTGGAAAGGTGACATACCGATGGCCCTTTTGGTGTTGATTCTGTTAGCCCACAAAGAATATTTCAATTTGGTGTGCCACACTTTCTTATTGTCCTCTAATAGCTTCTTAATAATCCTCACCAAGCTCTTGTTAGAGGACTCAACTAACCCATTACCCTGTGGGTAATAAGCCATAGAGTGATTCAGGATTATATGGTCTTTATGGAAAAAATTGATCATCTTCTTAGACTTAAATTCAGGGGCATTGTTAGTCACGATTTGCTTCAGGACGCCGAACCTCGCCAGGATATTTTTTTCTACGAAATCCATTATCACTTCTTCTATAGACCTCCGGGAGGGTATGGCTTTGATCCATTTTGTGAAGTAATCAGTGGCAATTAGGATCCACTTGTGTTATCCAGAAGAGTTTGGATTTATCTCATCGATGAAGTCTAACCCCCATTACTGAAATGGAGCCTCCATAGATATAGGGTTGAAGGGGAGAGACACCACCTTCCTTCTTCCTTGAAAGATTTGACACTAGTAACACCTCATTGTTTCCTTATAAACGTCTGAGAACAACGAAGGCCAGTAAAATCCTACCCTCAGGATCTTGTTTGCGGTGACTTTCTAGGAATGATGTCCCCCACAGTCCCCTTCATGGAACTCCTTTTCCATGCATCGAGCTTCATCCTCCAGAAGACAATTCAGCAATATCACCCTAGGTTCATTCCAGTAGAGGTACTGTTCTATGATGCAAAATTTCACAGCTTTCAATTTTATGGATCTAGCTCGGGTTTTGCTTAGACCAGCAGGAGGTTGTAAATTCTAGAAAACAAAAACAATGTCAACATACCAAGGGGATGTAAAGAAAGATGGCTTCACCTACAACTCAGCCTCCTCTGGAGAAAAATGACAGGAAAGAAAATTCAGCTGCAAAGAGTCACAATGGGAGCCTGTCATCATTTTATCCAATCCCTCCCCTTTGACCAAATTTGTGTTCTTTATTTCTATGTCATACTCCAGGAGCACCGCAACCCACTTGGCTCTCTTTCCCTCAGGTTCAGGTTGTGTAAATATGCTCTTCACTACGCTGCATGGTATGAAGGTGATGATGTGGGAATGGAGGAGATAGATCCTGAAATATTTCAAGGCTTTGACCAAGTCATATGCTTGTTTTTCCATTATGCTATATCTTAATTCTCCATCTCTCAATATCTTACTGAAGAATGCTATAGGTTGTTCTTCACCCCGATCATTCTTTTGTAGAAATACTACCGCTACGTTGTGTTCTGAAGCATAAGAGAATACTAGAAATTCCTTTTCAAAATTGGGGCTGATCAACACAGGAGCTTCTGAAATGGCTTGTTTTATACCTTTGAAGGTTTTCTTGGCTCTGACCATCCATTTAATTTCATAATCCTTCCTTAGCATGTCAGTGATGTCCATCATAATTTCGGCAAAGCTAGAGATGAATCTTCTCAAGAAGTTGACCTAACTGAGGAAGGATTGGAATTCTTTCTTTCTCCTTGGTTCTTCAACCTTCAAGATTCCCTTTACCCTGTTTGGTTTGATCTTGATCCCTTCTTTTGAGATGATGTGTCCAAGCAATTTCCCTTCCTCCAGAGCAAAATTTGACTTCTTGGGGTTCAAGGAAATGCCATACCTTCTGCATTTGATGAAATTTTTTTCCAAGTGCCTGATATGATCTTTACTCTACCTGGAGTACATAGTAATGTTGTCGATGTATATCACCACAAATTTTTCTTTCTCTTCTGCAAAAGTGATATCCATGGCACGTTGGAACGTTTCTCCAGCATTCATCAACTCGAATGGCATCTTTGTGTACATGAAGCTACCCCCAGGTGTGGTGAAGGCAGTTTTTTCTTCGTCTTTAGGTAACACCTTCACCTAGTTGTACCCACAAAACCCATCCATCATGGATATCCTTTCTGAGCCTACCACCCGCTGTAGGATCTAGTCCATTTTGGGAAAAGGGTAATTATCTTTCAAAGAGACCTTGTTCAAATTCCTAAAATCCACACATAGTCGTATTTCCCCATTCTTTTTTCGTATAGGAACCAAATTGGCCACCCATTTGGAAAACCTTAGAATTACTATTATCTTTGCATCAAACAACCTTTTCACTTCCTTTTCAATGATAGGAACTAGCTTTGGATTGATCCTCCATAGTTTTTTCTTGAAAGGTTTTTCTCTGGGTTTGATTGGAATGGTGTGCTGGATGATGGAGGTGTCATATTCTTTGAGATCTTCATAACTCCATGCAAACACATCCATGTACTTCTTCATCAGCTTCAAGTACCTGTCTTTTTCCATAGCGGGTAACTTCTTAGACAACTTTATAATCTTTGGGTCTTCTTCAATGTTGATATTTATATCTTCAATGACATCTGTGGCGGGCTCGAATTTAGGCTCTTTGGATACATCATTCTGGTCAAAAAGAGACTCTAAGGGTATTAGGCCCCTCGGGATATGATTGGTTTTCAACTAGACTATATCCTTTACTCCCAAGGAGTCTTTTAGTTTCCCCATATTTAGGGCTTCTTCTCCTTCCCTTTCGACGTCTAGGAGGTTTTCGGGGTCGGATACACCTTCATCAATGCGAGTATTCACAAACTCACCAGACATCTCCAAAAATATTTTGATCTACATATCATCTTAGAATACCTATCAATGTTTGGTGTCATTAGAGGAAATTTCAACTCAAAATGGGCCTTTTAACTTATATTCAAATTTAATGTCATCATGTGTTAGCCAATGAAATTTATTTAAATTTGAAATACCTTATAGGTCTTAAACACTTTTTAAATATATATTTGGGAATAGGTATCATAAAAAAAATACTTTTTTTGTTTGTATTTTTGACATATCTCCCCATGTTTTTACTCAAATTTCGATTGGGAGAGCTCGTTGGATGCGGAATTACATTCCAAATCCAACGAGTACCCACTCAACATACTTTTGACAGACCCCGCTACCCCAAAAACAAGAAATACCTGAAAAAACAGAATGATGATGTCATCATTCCATTTTTTTAGGTATTTCTTGTTTTTGGGAGAGCGGGGTCCGTAAAAAGTATGCCGAGTGGGTACTCGTTGGATGCGGAATGTAATTTCGCATCCAACGAGCTCTCTCGATCGAAATTTGAGTAAAAAAACGGGGAGATATGTCAAAAATACAAACAAAAAAGTAGTTTTTTTCTTTTCTTCCTCCAAAATTAATAAATATTATTTTATTAGTTCATTTTAGGAGGCCAATTTTGAGTTGAAATTTCCTCTAATGTATCTGGTATGGAAGGTCTATTCACAATCTCCACCTTATATTTCTTCTTTCGTGCCACTGGAGCTTCAAATCTCCCTGCTGCAGTCAGCAGAGAATCTGCCACCGCATTCTCATCTCTGGGAATCACTTGGACTCTGTGTTTGGTGAAGAAATTCCTGAACATATCCCACACTTCATTTTGGTAGGCTCTCATTCTCAAATGTTTAGTCTGATAGGCATCAATCACTTGATTTACCACAAGCTTCGAGTCTCCAAAAATTTGGACCCTTTTCACGCCTACATCCTTCAGCGCATGTAAGCCCAACAACAAGGCCTCGTACTCTGCTACATTGTTAGAGCATTCAAAAATTAACTTGTAAGAGTGAGCTTTGGTATATTTAATGGGGCATATAATATACACACCTGTGCCAGCACCAGCTTTGGACACAGAACCGTCGAAATACATTATCCATAGTCCTTAATCTTTCTGACTTCCTTCCTTGGCCCCCAGCTCGCTAGCCCCTGTTTCATCTTTGTGTGGCCCACCGATCTTGGAGTCACGAGGAAGCACATCATTGAAGAAAATAGAGGACCCAAAGCCTGTTTCAATGGCATAGACATGATGGATGTCAGGATCAGCCTGACCACTCACTACGTAAGGAAACCTCTTCTCACTATACAACCTCCTGCTTTCATTCCAAACATGAATGGTAGCATAAGTCATGTCCATTTGCAAGATGCCCTTCAAATTCGAAGTCCAATATCTCAAGAATAGAATACCAAACTTGGGGGGAATGTCGGCCACGACGACGTCCATGACCACAACCTTGGAGGGGTTTTTATTTAAAGAAACCACCATATCTTTAATCAATCCCAGACACTTCACCCTTTTAGAGTCAAAGGAATACAAGTCTTTGTAGGGCATGGTAATCTCCAACCCCAAGCTTTCCGCCACTCCTTTAGGCATCAGATTGTGTGAGGCTCCTGAATCCAGCATGGCATTGTGTAACACCATATCATGCATGTTCAAGCTCATGTAAAAGGGGGGCACCTCCTCATCTTTTCTGTCCACACTGTCGATCTTAGACCCTAGAACAATGGTAGGATTGTATTTGGTCAGCTCCAAGATATCAGGGTGATATTCCCCTTGATTCACAATCATATGCGTGATAGTGTCTCTGTATTCCTGATTCCTCAACAATTCGTTAAAAGGAATTGAGATCTTCAGTTTAGATAGCTCTTTTTGGAGGTCAAATGTGGGGAAGGTCCTGATCGGCTCTATGGGCACCACTGGTTCCAATATTTTCACATGACTGCTTTCTTTTCCCGCATTTATAGGCACCATTAGGCCTTTTTACTTCTCACTTTCTTTCCCTGGACCGGAATGACTACTAGAAGGCTGATATTGGTTTAACCCTCCTTTAGATACAGTGGTGTCACCAGTAGTGTCGCCACCTTTCTTTTGTATGGCCACGTCCCTATTTCTTAGTTTGATCTTCCTAAGGTTTTCTATAGCATGCATATACCCTTTATGATATTGCTCTAATTCCTTAGTCAGGGTCTTTCCATCTACTTGAGTGAACATATCATGTTCCTCTTATGTCAAGTAAATCTCAAAGTCCAGGTTGCCAAAATGATAGATGTGATCTTCAATAGAATCATCCTCATCTTCAGTAGCCACATAGTTTTCGGGGAAAGGAGTCTCGATTGACTACTCTTCAAGGTTTCTCAGATTCCTCACATCCCTTGGTCTATTGGGTTGGAGTGGGGGAGGGAACGGCCGCCTGAAATTTGGATTCCTTATTTGAGGCTTGTTACCACCTAAGTTGTACTTAGTGGTTTTCTATCAAGTGAGCCTGGTGAACCAGACAAGGATAACTTGTTTGGACTTCAGAGAACCTTCAGCTTGCTTCCGGAAAGCTTTATTGTATCATATCACATGTTCATACCCCATGGGGGAATAGTAATAAATGTTCTAGCATGATAGTGTCTGTAAAAGACTCGGTCTCTTAGACTTCATTTGTCAATTCAATCAGCCCAGGGTGTTTTTTCCCTTGGTTATT
>LPNX010953973.1:17862-104311 GCA_001517045.1 Pseudotsuga menziesii
TCATTAGGAGTTGAGCCTAAACGGAGGAGTCAAGAACAAGGTGTCAGCCTTGACTCGAGATTTGCCCCCAAGGACACACCGAGTGGCTTGAAGATTTCTGCCACGTGATCCAGGTGTGTGAAAAGGTGGCAACAAGGCTCGTTTGGTTCTCGGTTCATCGACCTGGCTTCTAGTGTCAGCCTGTCCATCAAATTTTCCATGGTTTTGAGCATCAAATCAAATTTTATATCACTGGATGAAGAAGCAGAGGTAGAGGGGTGTGCTTCTTCTCAACCCTTTCTCCTATCAATATATGCCCTAGTTTTAATTTTCCCACATGCCATCATATTGGCCTCAACTTCTAGGGCATCAATGAACATGACCGGGAGGGTGTTGGAATTTCTTTCTCTTAATAGTAAAGCAAAGCCATTGTCAAAAGCATCTGCATAATGGAGTTTAGCTACCCCGGGTCAAGGTTCAATATCAGCAGGGATCAAGTTGTAGACTTGCATGAATCGGCTAGAAAATTCATGGACAGATTCAAAACCTCCCTTCTTGAGATTATTATATTGAGACAAAACTTGCAGTGGTATTTTCTTGTTGTCCCATCTTTATAGAAATATGGTTTGAAAGCTAGCAAAGCTGCCGATAGACCTAGGTGGAAAATCCTTATACCATTTCTTGGCCTCCCTAGAGAGAGAATAGCTGCATTTTGACATCTTCATCATCTACCTCCTCCAAGTCAATAAAGTCGTCAAACTTATCCACATGGTACCTGGCTGAAACATTTCCTTCCCCATCGTAGAGTGCGATCCTTTGGGCATAATTCATGGGGAGGTCATGTAGGGCCAAAGGTGAAGCCAATGGAGCGAATCTAGAAGCAGCCATTGAGGTGGGTTGGCTAAGAATGGATAAGGGATTGGGTACTTGGGTGTTTCAAAAGACAGAGGCTATCTCTTCAGCTTTTGGCAGGGTTCCTAGGTTTGGCCACAAGGAATCACGCTGATAAGATTGCAGCATATTAGGGTCTACCCAAACTTTCCTTAGGTCAGATTCTAACTTAGATTTGGTTAGTAGTATTTCATCCCTAACTCCCCACTCAGGGTCAGCTAAGCCATACAATTCCTGAGACAATGAAGTCAAACAACAGAGAACGCAATTTCTCTTTATTCCTATTTCTAAGTATCCTTTCTAGATTATCCATTTTGAGTAAAATTTTGGTATCAGAGTTACCTCTAGTGTCGATCTTTCTAGAAGCCAGGATATCTAGTGCAATACTGGTCGAAGCAGATTTGGAGTTGTCGGGACAAATGCACCACCTCTTAACAACTTTGGGAATTTCTATCTGTCCTCAGAGATCTCGTCTTTATGATCACTGGTCTCCTCAGTGGAATCGCCTCCCAGAATATTTTAGTGGAGTCACCAGGGCAAATGATACAACCTTCTTCACATGTAAGAATCTATGTTTGCCCGTAGGAATTCTTTATCCTCTGAATATTTGTCGTTCTTCCTAGGGATGATCTTCAACTCATCCCTGGCAACGCCGCCAGTTTGTTAGCACCAGAATTGAACCAAAGGTTGTTGAAGGGCTTGTTTTTAGGTAACAGCAAAACCGCTTTTGAAGAGAGAACTGGCCTTCTGCTCTTCCGAAAGGGATCTCTCACTAAATGTATGACAGTTCCATATATATATATATATATATATATACACAAATGGAAACTATAAATCGCTTATGGAATTGGTTGAAACAAAACACAACATCATTGGGTGATGGAGTCAAGATATACAACAAAGATAATCAGAACTTAAATGCAAACGTTTTCATCATAAGGGCAAGGTAGCCACTTGATCACAGTCCATTCATATTTTCCTGGTGAAAAGGAGGAACATGAACAAACCATTAATGCAGAGCATTGTGAGAAATGAATTCTACATTAACTTTGGAAGAAACTTTGGTGAATACCTGAAACAATATATGGATCATAGCAAGTATGAATTCCGAGCTCTTATACCCTAAGTCTCATATATGAAATATAAACATAATGGAAAAGGAAAACTAGAATAACATTCACATAAGAAATGAAATAACAAAGTGTAAGTGCAAACGACATAGGAATCCTTGTGTGAAAAATGCTGATCTCGGCTCTGCGATTATATTAAAAATTTCTTGAAGAACATACACAACAAAATATTGCAATGGTTTCAACCTCTTCTCCCTCTTTGGGAGGTATATTTATAACATTCTGGATTTCCCAAACCGACCTGTAGAAATCAAAATTGGTTACAACAATAAGACATCTTCTAACAGCCTCTTATGTGGCATATCGGATGCGGCTTGTATGAAACGGCTAGACAGTGAAATGTGGAACGCGGGACAAAAAATACATAAGAATATCCCATACTTCCATCTGGCTAGTGATGACTGTGTAGACCCTTCTGAGAGAAATGGTCGTTCGGGTGAGCGAGCAACACCTAGAAAATATTTCATGCATTATCACTGCTATTTCTACTGGTGTGGTGGGAGCTTGACTAACCCATATTGGCAGATTATTCTTCACATATCGGAATAGGGAAGAGGCATCGTAGCCATGTCATAATATTGTGTCTTGATCTCCATCACTTCTGAGTATGAATACCTGGGGAATTTCGAGTACATGGCCTCAAGGTCAAACCATAACCCGAAATCATCAGTCAATTTGTCAAAAATGGTCTTCCATGACAACACTTGCTGTATATCTTCTAATTTGCAGTGATTTGATCAGTAGTTTACTAGGAATTATTTATATTCCTTTTGGGATAGTAAAGGACCCATCTCTTCCCAGAAGAAGGGGAGCCCCTTACTCGTCAAAGGTTTAGACAACTCGATGACCTCTCGGATTTTGTGCTCAGTGAGCTCTATTTTGGCCTGCACTGTTTTCTTCATCCTGTGTTTAGCTATCACCTTCCAGGCTGCAAAGACAAAAACAACCCTATTTTTAATACCGTAACTATTAGAGGCCTCGTCCGATAAGGATCTCAGCTAGGTCATGGAATTTTTTGCGATCTCCAATGGTTTTTTCTTCACTTCAGCCTCTACTATCTGGGCTTGCTTCTTGGCTTCTCTCTTAGCAAGTTCCAGGTCTTCAACAACACGGAGATAGGGTCGAAACTTGTAAGCTTCTATGATGATCTGATCCAATATCATATGTTTTCTTCCTTGCAAGGAAAGCTTGCCGATCACTTGTTGACTCAACTTATCATTTTGTTGAGTCATCTCTCGGCATTTTTCTTCGGTCTGTTTTCTACCTTGTTTCTCTTTAACTCTTTCTTTTTCTACTTCTTCAACTTGTTGCCTTAGTTTAACAAGCTCAGTATCCTTCAAGCCTATATACGACATTGCTTTGGAGAGGGAGCTGGTGTCTACTTCTTCCATCATACCTATGGACTGAATTTCCTTCTCTGTACTCATGCACTGAAGCTCACTTTTCTTAGCTGTCAATCTAGCTTTTAATTCCTCCTTGCTATTATTTGAGAGTTGGATATATGGTTCCCATTTCCTCCCCTTTTCTTTAAGCATTAGCAGCTTAGCCTGGCTATCAGTAAGGCTGGAATTAAGAGCCTCTTTTTCCTTTTCTAAGTCATCCAATTCATATACTTGAGCAAGCTGGGAGACAAGGATTTTTAACCTCTTTTTCAAAGCCTGTATCTCTTTATCTTTGTCATCGAGCAATGTCTAGACCACACTCCCTTTCTGCCCAGCTCCCTCCATTTGTATATCTTCATTCTGTAAATTGTTGATTTGGGCTTTAAGTGCTTTGATTTCCACCTTTGAATTCCTTAAAAGATTATAAGTCCTCGCCTTACTCTCCTCTGACTTGGACAATTGTATAGCAGCTTTAAGCAGTTTGGTATTCAGTATGTCTCCAATCTCTTTGTTCAGGTGTATGATGTCAGAAGTGGTAACTTCAAAGGCTTACATTGACCTCAAACACGTTGTTCCCTATTTCCAAGGCTAAGCTAAGGGTATCAGTGGCATGATCCCGTATAGTTTTTAGTCCCACGTTGGGCTGATGTAGACACATGGCTTCTCTGTATAGTTCTGATATTTCCTCAAAGGTTTTGTTAGCTCTATCTCTGTAAGACCTCAGCCATTCTTCTTTGGATGCAAATTTCCTCGGAGTCTACCCTTTGAATACGTATTCCTGTATCTACAATTTGGCTACTTTGGGCTCCACTTGCTGCTGTACCTTTACTACATTCTTCTTCTTCGCATGTCCCTTCTCCACCCATTGTTGTCTGGGGTCTATTTTCTACTTCTTGGAGGTGCTGGAAGTGTCCACTTCATCGGTGTCCATGGGATGTGTACTCCCCCTTTTCATTGAACTCACCGAATAACTAACCAATGATGAATATCCCCCTGCAATTGCAACTACAACAATTAATTCCTTTTGGGAGGAAACTGCTCTAGGCAGCTGTGAGCCCGTGTCGTGCTCGGCACTGGTATCCATTGGGGCAAGATTAGGGAAATCGTTCCAATTTGTTTTTCTCTTAGTCCAGGCACATCCATGTGCTCAAAGGGCCGACATTTGAGAGTTGTTATTCTCTTGGAGATAACCTAGTGAGGATCATAATTTATTTCCTGGTCTTGGGGAAATTCCATGACTCTGAGCAAATTAGAGACCAGGGTCAGTGCAGCCCTATTTCTGACTATGTATGGTCCTAATTTCCAAGGAAAAACCAAATTCAAACACTTCTTGAGGCTCAAGAAGTCTTCCTCTTCGACCATAATTGTTTTCCGGATTAATTCCAAGCAGAAAATCCTAGGTTTCAAGAAAGTTGGAAATATGTACGGCGGATGTATGAAGCCATACAGTCTTATGGTGGCCCCAAAATATGAGAGGAACCAATCCCCTATCATTATTTCTTTTTGAAAATTGCAGCATTTACCTCATTTCAGGAAACACCCTAGGAAGCCTCTCCTAAAAGAAAACTTCATATATTTTGGCCATCAATTGGTTCATCAATTTACAGTAGTCAGTGGCCATTTCAGTGACGAGGGCCAACTCTGGTACCTAGAAGTCTTCCTCATTGTAGGATATGAACATCCTCAGTAAAAAGGACTGGAACCTGAATGTTCTTGCATCGTGGAATTTTTTTAACTAAGAACGAATGTTCTCGGCCAAGAACTCATCAAACTTAGGGCGAGAAGACTGACTTGACTATCCAGGCAATTCGGGTTTGGCTGGGAAAGTATCTAAGACAAATAAAAGACTCATCAATGAATTTGGGATGTACGTGTCGGTATCTAGACCTAGGAATTGACTGGCTAGGGATATGCACCACTGAGTTTCTTTGTTGAACCGGATGAGGTCAATGGGGTAAGACAGATCAATGGGTCCACTATCAGGCTTAGAACAGTTCTTCAGGACGGCTTCTTTAATTTCATCAGTAGACTCTCTAAAATAGTGTATAATGTCTTCTTCCTGATAGTCTTGGGATAAATCAATAAATGCATCGAGGATATCAATGGTTTTGCAGATGACAAAGGCTCGAATAGGGCAAAGGATTTTGGACTTAGACTTGTTCATGATAACTCCTTCGGTGGCAGAGAAATTCTCTACGCACCACCCGAAAAACTTAGGGCACTAGGAGGTTGGTTCGACAGAGAATAAATGAAAGAAAGACTCAAAAACACCGTAGGTATCCGTACCTCGGTTCTTACGATCTTCCAATTTTCCCCTGGTGGTTTCAATAGTTTCTCCCATCAGGATGGTATCACAAACATTAGATTTCGCATCTAACAGGTGTTCCTCTATATTCTAACCTAATACCTCTGGTTCTATCTCATCTCTCCCCTTCGTCACCCCCATTGAGACAATTTTTCAAATAATATTGAGGGAGTAATCAAGGGCCTACCTTGTCCTGCAACGTGGTCCCCTGGCTGGTTCGAGCTGGTTCTCTGTTCATATCTTGGATATTTGACAGCTTCGAGGGTTCAAAAAAGAGAAATCTTTGTAGCTTTGCGTGGACCTCTTTATAGTTTTTTATACAATATAACCTCGTGCATTTACTGGGTAGATCACACCATAGATTCACCTTCCACGAGCTTAGGCCATAGATCTGTGGGGTTCCCATTTCTTCACATGTTCTTATTTTGTGTGTACACAACTTGGCTATCAATCAGGATCAGCTCCCTTCATGACCGTTGATCTGAGCGAACCCCGCCCTTTTTCACATGGTGAAGTTTTTTCTCCTCCCTTGCTACTCCAGATCGCAAAATGAATTATAGCCGTCGATCTTCCTTTTCACATACAAGCACCGTTGATCAAAACGTCCTGCACCGCTTTTCGCAATCCTTATTTCCATATTTTTCCTAGTAAGTTTGGGCTATGAAATGACTCTCGACCATAGATCTTCATGGGGTCTAATATTGATCGTTGGATGTGTTCGAGCTTTAAACCATTTCGCAAGGCTGAAGAGTGGTCTTTGGTCGAGCAATTTCACTATGTGAAATGATCTGATGCCGTTGATCTACCCTCTCATCACCTTCATCCATTGATCATGAATTTTCTTTAGCATGTCCAACACTCCTTCTCATCTCTACTTTCCCGATCCTCAGACTATCCTGCTGCTGAGCCTTACCCTACACACGCCATCAGCTCCTTCTACTCCCTACTCGACACTTCTCGATGGGGCCAAAGAGCACAAGGAACACCCATGCCCAAATTTTAAATGGGTTTTAACAACCCCAGTTTTGACCCTGTTTGCGTTAAATTTATATGATGTATATTTGTAGTCAATCGTGGTGTGGAGCTAAAGGAAAAAAATCCACACCATGGATTATCATTTTTATGTTACGGCGATTAAATTGGTGCCGATGGTATTTTTTGTTAGCCAGGCACGTTATGATTTTTAATTTATCATGTAAATATGCAATTAATTAAAAACCCACTGTTATCTCCCAAAATAAATTTATTTTGATAGTATGAAGAATTTGATTTATGTACTGAAAGATCTGAGGATGACTAACAAATTGAAAGTCTCTATTCTTGATATGGATGAAAAATTTGGAAGTTATAGCTTTCGGTGTCTTAGGTGAGGTTCTTAATATCTCATTAGCCACTGAAAAGCTATGTTTCGGTAGCTAAATGGTTTAACATGGGATAAATGTAAACCAATGAAAGCGTCCCGAGTGAGTAAACTGCAAAAAACACTTTCGGTGGCTTAGGAGAGACTGTAAATGACTCATTAGCCACCGAAAAGTGTTGCTTTCGGTAGCTTAGGGAGAAGACCAAGAAGGGTGTTAACCACTGAATGTAGGAAAAAAGTGACATTGGTAAAGGAGCTTTCACTAGATTAGGTGAGACTCTAGACATCTGATTAGCCATCGAAAGGTGATGCTTTTGGTAGCTTATCGAACAATTCAAAGCCGATTTTAACCACTAAAAGTAGGTAGATAAGTGTCAGGGAAAAATTGCTTTCGGTGGCTTAGGAAAAAGCTCGGGCATTTCATTAGCCACTAGAACGATGGGTTTTTGGTGGTTAAAAGGGTTTTTTGGCAAGGCTACTATCCACCGAAAGCTAGGTTTCACTGCGACGTTGGGTTAACAGTTTCGGTACCTTAGGAAAAAGGGATATCACTTCATTAGCCACCGAAAGCCATCTTTTCAGTGGCTAGTAGACAAAATTTTGAAGGCTATTAACCAACGAAAAGGTAGAATGTGGAAACAATTAGAAGGAAGTCAAATCAAACCTCGTCAGCAAGATAAACAATCAGTTTAGGGCATGAAAAATCACCAAAATGACTTGAGCCTGCATAACCGCGTGTGGAAGTAAGTCAAGGAGGTTGTTATAGAACTGATAAAGGACTGATAAGATTGGAAACCCTCAGTTTTCTTCCACCTATCCAAACGAACAGCAGAAATATCACCGAGTACCTAGGATGATTTGTAAAATGATTGCTGGGAAAAGGAAATTGAGAAGATCAACTGTTTCCATCACCTTATGATCTCAGCATTCATCATGACAGCACAAACCCTCATAATCAGTGCCAAAATATCCAAGCACATTTCACTTTCTATCTTAGGAAGCCTGCTAACACACTATCACACAGAGATTAGAATCATCTCTGTGTGGAAAACCATCTCTGAGAAGGAAGCCTGCTAACACACTATCACACAGATATTAGAATCATTTTTGCAAGTACCCAGGAGTGGCATTCATAAAGATGAAGAAGGGAGAACCTACTCTCAGGTAGGAGTTGGGAGATATCAGCTATTTGGAAGCACATCCAGAGGTCTGTAAAATCTTCCAAGATGTTGGCTGCTACAGGTTTTGTGAGAAGATACAAGGTTCCCATCAGAAAGTTGCTGAGGCATTTTCCCTCTCATTTGATGGTTCAAAGGTAGTTATAGGCAAGAAGGAGTTTCACATAGATGAAACCCTAATTATAGAGGTCACTGAACTCCCTGGAACAAAAGAAAAATGGTTCAAGAACACCATACCAAAAGATGTAGAGTTCAGTTCTTACCTAAAGCCTGAGAATAGAGGAGTGGTGTGCAAGAAGAGTGTGCCATGATCCTGGTTGGAAGAGAGGTGGAAACAACTATTGAAGGCCATTCTGGTTTACCTAACATGTGAAGGAAGATATAATAGAGCCATGATCTACCATATTAAGTTAATGAACCACTTCATAGGTAAAATCCCACTAAAATTGCCATTTTACTTACACAGAAGTCTGGGAAAGATGGAACACAAAGTCAAAGCACAACCAACCAAGATTCCTGGCAGACTTTCCCACCATGGCCTCATCCAACTGTTGATCCAAGAGTTGCTAAAAAGAATGAATATAGCATGGCCTTACTTTCTGCTTTGGAATGGATTTGAGATAGTTATTCAGCCTTAAGAGAAGGGGAAGTCTCCATCACACCAAGGAGTGGGAGAATAAAGAGGAGGGATATATCCCCAGTAGCATCAAAACAACCTCCCTCCTCTTCCAAGGCCAAGAAGGTAAAATGGAACTTGGAATTCAGTGAGAAGGGTCAGGAGGTTGAAAAACACAATGAAAAAATTTTGAATCTACCCTACTCAGATTCTAAAGAGGATCAAGAGGAAGGTTCATACCTAGCTCTGCATATTGCAGTAGTGACTGAAGAGATATTATCCCCCACACCAAAGGAGCAAGAGGAACCAGCAGAGAAGGATTCCTCCAGCAAGCCTAAAACTGAAAAGATAAATCAATTACTAAGGAAAATTTACCAGATGGAGATTTTGGAAATAGAAATAAATAAAAATAATGCTGCATTGACCAGTAGGAACAAGTTGTTACATAAGTCTTACCTAGAGTAGAGAGAAAGATATGTTTATTAAAGAGACTAAATACAAGGTACCTACAAGACAATACTAGATTGTACAGGATGATTAGGCTCCAAAGACTGTAGTTGAAGGAGGCCAACATAAGCCCTATCATCCACCCAATGTTGGAAACCCTAGTTGAAGCTACAATTAGCCTTCAGCCTCCAAAAACTAGCCAGGTTGTTGTTAACCCTCCTAACACAGAGCCTGCTAAAGAAGAAAGCTGAGCAGACAACACTGAAAGGACATTTCTGAAGAAACCTAATAATTTTTGGAAAATAGGGATTTTGGTGGCTTAGGCAGACGCTCCAGTAGCTCATTAGCTACCGAAAGTGCCACTTTCGGCAGCTAATGGTTCCGATAGTCTAGCCTCTTAACCACTGAAAGCAAACAAATGCTTAAAATTGAATTTTGGCTCACATGACCAGTTTTGCATGAATATAGATGGCTCAAGGAAAAAGTATGAAGGTGAAAGACATAGAAGAAAGCAGCAGAAAAGGTATGTTTCAGTTTTATTATGACATAACAAGTGGAAAATTTCACCAACACCTAGTTGTCAAAAGAAAATAGTGACTTAACCAGTAGAGGGCTAGTAGCAGTGATTTCCAGCAGTTACCTCAGTTATCTGAAGGTTCATATAGTGAAATAATTCTTAAGTTAGTTAGACAAGTAGTTAATTAGGGTTTTTCAAATTAGGTTAAAAAACCCTAATTAACTACTTGTCTAACTAACTGAATAATTAGTTCAGTGTATGAACCTTCATATAACTGAGGTAACTGCTCGAAATCACTGCTACTGGCCCTCTGCTGGTTAAGTCACTGTTTTCTTTTGACAGCTAGGTGTTGGTGACCTTTTCCACTTGTTATGTCATAGTAAAACTGAAACATACCTTTCTTGATGCTTTCTTCTGCGTCTTTCACCTTCAAACTTTATCCCTGAGCCATCTATATTCCCCCAAAACTGGTCCTATGAGCCAAAATTCAATTTTAAGCCTCTATCTGCTTTCGGTGGATAATGAACTGCCCCAGCATATGCCTAACCCATCGAAAGACCTATTTTCCAATAATTATTAGGTTTCTTCAAAAATGTCCTTTCAGGTCTGTCTGCTCATATTTTTTCTTAAGAAGACTCTGTTCTAGGAGGGTTAACAACAACCTGGCTAGTTTCTGGAGGCTGAAGGCTAACTGCAACTTCAGCTAGGGTTTCCAATGTGGGGTGGCTGCTACGATTTCCTTGCCCTCCTTCGGCTGGAGTATTTGGACCCTAATCATCCTGTACAATCTGGTATTGTCTTTTAGGTACCTTGTATTCAGTCTTTTTAAGAAAATACATCTTTCTCTCTGCTCTAAGTAAGAATTATGTAGTAGGTTGTTCCTACTGGTCAATGCAACATTATTTTTCTTTATTTCCCTTTCCAAAATCTCCTTCTCATAAATTTTCCTCAGAAATTGATTTATCTTTTGAGTTTTAGGCTTGCTGGAGGAATCCGTCTCTACTAGTTCCTCTTGCTCTTTTGGTGTGGGGGATGGTACCTCTTTAGTCACTACTACAATCTGCAAAGCTAGGTCTGCACCTTCCTCTTGATCCTCTTCAGAATCTGAGTAGGGTAGATTCAAAATATTTTCCTTGTGTGTTTCAACCTCCTGGCCCTTCTCACTGAAGTCCAAGTTCCTTTTTACCTTCTTGTCATTGGAAGAGGAGGGAGGTTGTTTTACTGCTGCTAGGGATACAGCCCTCCTCTTTCTTCTCCAACTCCTTGGTGTACTAGACTTTATGGAAAGAGACTTCCCCTTCTCTTTTGGCTGAATGCTTGTCTCAAATCCATTCCAAAACAGAAAATAAGGCCATGCCATATTCCTTATTTTCAGCAACTCTTGGATCAATAGTTGGATGAGGCCGTGGTGGGACAATCTACCAGCAATCTTGGTTGGCTATGCTTTAAATTGGTGTGCCATCTTTCCCAGACTTCTGTGTAAGTAAAAGGGCAATTTTAGTGGGATTTTATCTGTTAAGTGGTTCATTAACTTGAAATGGTAGATCATGGCTCTGTTATATCTTCCTTCACATGTTAGGTAAACCACAATGGCCTTCAACAGTTGTTGCCACCTCTCTTCCAACCAGGATGATGGAACACTCTTCTTCAATACCACTCCTCTATGCTTAGGACTTAGGTAAGACCTAAACTCTACATCTTTTGGTATGGTGGTCTTGAACCATTTTTATCATATTCAGGGGAGTTCAGTCACCTCAGTGATTAGGGTTTCATCTATGTGAAAATCCTCCTTTCCTATAACTGCCTTTGAACCATCAAATGAGAGGGAAAATGTCGTAGCAACCTGCTAATGGGAACCATGTAAATTATCACAAAACCTATGGTAGCCAACATCTTGGAAGAGTTTAGAGACCTCAGTATGTGCTTCCAAATAGATGATATCTCCCAACTCCTACCTGAGAGTAGGTCCTCCCTTCTTGATCTTGATGAATGCCACTCGTGGGTACTTGCAAAAATTATTCTAAGATCTGTGTGACAGTGTGTTAGCAGACTGCTTTCTCAGAGATGGTTTTCCTGGTGGAGAGGAATGCTAAGATTGAAAGTGAAATGTGATTGGATATTTTTGAACTGATTATGAGGGTTTTTGCTTTCATGATGAATGCAGAGATCATAAGGTGATGGAAGCAGTTTATCTTCTTGATTTCCTTTGCCCAGTAATAATTTTACAAATCAACCTGGGTACTCAATGAGATTTTTGCTGTTCTTTTGGAAAGGTGGAAGAAACCTAAGGGTTTCCAATCCTATTAGTCCTTTATCATTTCTATAACAACCTCCTTCACTTATCTCCACACATGGTTATGCAGGCTCAAGTCATTTCGGTGGTTTTTCACACCCTAAACTGATTGTTTATCTTGTTGATGGGGTTTGATTTGACTACTTTCTAACTGTTTCCACATTATACCTTTTGGGTGGTTAATAGGCTTCAAAATTTTGTTTGCTAGACACCAAAAAGATGGCTTTCAATGGCTAATGAAGTGATATCCCTTTAGCCTAAGCCACCGAAACCGTTATCCCAGCATCGTGGTGAAACCCAGATTTTGGTGGATACTGGCCTTGCCGAAAAACCCTTTTAATTGTAAAAAAACCATCCTTCTAGTGGCTAATGAAATTCTTGAGCTTTAACCTAATTCACCGAAAGCGCTTTTTCCCTGATGCTTATCTGCTTACTTTCGGTTGTTAAAATCTGCTTCAAATTATTTGATAAGCTACCGAAAGCATCACCTTTCAATGGCTAATGAGTTATCCGAAGTCTCACCTAAGCCACCGAAAGTGCCTTTACCAATGTCACTTTCTGCCTGCTTTTGGCACTTAACATCCTTCTTGGTATTATCCCTAAGCTACCAAAAGCAACACTTTTCAGTGGCTAATGAGTTATTTGCAGTCTCTCCTAAGCCACCGAAAGTGGTTTTTGCATTTTACTCACTCGGGCTGCTTTCATGGGTTTATCTTTATCCTGCGTTAAACCATTTAGCTACTAAAACATAGCTTTTCAGTGGATAATGAGCTATTAATAACCTCTCCTAAGCCATCGAAAGCTATAACTTCCAAATTTTTCATCCATATTAAGAAGAGAGACTTTCAATTTGTTAGTCATCCTCAGATCTTTTATTACATAAATCAAATTCTTCATACTATCAAAATAAATTTATTTTGGGAGATAACATATGGCTCCAAGTATTGGTGATGGGAACCTCCCAGTGAGGTCCCAAGAATCCCAGACCAAAATTCCTTTCCCTGAAAACAACAAAAATCTTAACACTATCATTTACTATTCCATTGGGCATGGATTTTTTTCTGTAAGCAAAAACAATGTACTAACTACTAATTTACAATGACAAGGCCTTAGAGCCTCAAATAAAGTAAAGTTTTAGAAACCGCCCATTCACTGGGCCATCAAACACCTCTTCCCCTTCTAGATTCTGCAATTTGAAGGTGTTATTCTTATGTACCTGAGCTATCATAAAAGGGCCAATCCATAAAGAATCAAACTTTCCATGTTTTCCCTCATCCTGTCTGATAGCATCCCACTTTAGGACCCAATCTCCAACCTGAAAGTTGTCTACTTTTTCCCTTTTGTCAAACATGCCCTTTATCCTCTGTTGATGGGCTTCTTATTTTCCTATCACTTGTTCCCTGATCTGCTGCAACTCCACGAAGTCCATCATCCTCCTCACCATATCATTTGGTTCATCTTCCTCTTCCTAAAAGAATTTTTCCACTGGAAAAATGAGCTGAATAGGAAAGATAGCCTCAGTACCATAAACTAAATTGAATGGAGAAGTCCCTATAAATCTTTTGTCTGTTACCCTATCAGCCCATAAAGCAAACTTAAGCTTAGAGCCCAACTTTTCTGAATTGTCTCCAGTATTTTTTTGACGATCTTGACTAGGCTTTTGTTGGATGACTCAGCCAGGCCATTGCCTTGAGGATAATAGGATGTGGAATGCACCAATTGAATTCCCATTGAATCACACATTTTAATTAATGCCCCAGCTTTGAAATCTGGTGCATTATCAGTTACTAACCTTACTGGGAAGCCAAACCTGCTAAAGATATTCTCATATAAAAATCTCATGATGACCTGATGAGTGGCATTCTTGGTGGGTACTGCCTCTATCCATTTGGTAAATTAATATGTGGCTATTAGGATCCATTTATGCTGCCCACTAGAAGATGGATTTATTTCAGTTATGAAATCTAGACACCATTGTTGGAAAGGCCCATTCACCACAATATCCCTAAGGGGCAAGGATTTGAGTTGTTTCTTCCCTATAAATCTTTGGCACTGGTCACAGGCCCTTACAAAAGTACATATATCAGAAAAAAGGGCCGGCCAATGGTATCCTGCTCTTAGTATCTTGTGGGATGTGGTTTTCTAGTAGTGGTGTCCCCCACATCTGCTGGAATGGAAGTAGTGCATGACCTACTCTGCTTCTTCTTTATCTAGACATCTCAACAAAATTCTAGACTGATCTTTCCAGTATATCAGTTTGTCAATTATGAAAAAATTAACAAATTTTAACTTAAGAACTTGTGCTTGATTAGCAGTGAGATCAGGAGGAACTTCTAATTTCTACAAAAATTGAATAATACCTGAGTACCACTCACATGAAGACAGGTTTTCAGCTACTAGTGGAATGTCATTTTGATCTTGATCTACTTCTACTGCTACCAAATTCTACACTTTTGGTGATTTGACACCAGTGATGTTTATCCCATTAGTTCATAGTTTTCTTTAGCCATGAGTTTGGCCAGACCTAGTCCCTATACTAGCATAGTGGGTTTCACCACTATATCAAACTCAATTATCTTGGAAATCCACTTAGCTCTCTTGCCATCAATGTCAAGCTGAGTCAAAACATCCTTCATAGCAGCTGAAGGGACATATGTAAGGACCTTTGCATGGAGAATGTAAATTCTGAAAGTCTTCAATGAATTTATGAGAGCATAAGCATGTTTCTCAACTGGATCATACTTCAACTCAACATCTCTCAAGGTTTTGCTAAAAAATGCAATTGGATGATCAATACCCTCATTATCTTTTTGTAACAACACAGCTGCCACTATGTCATAGGATGCAATAGAGAAGATGTAAAAACTCTTGGTATAGTCAGGACTAATCAGGGATGGGGTCTCCATGATAGACTTCTTGATGTCTTCGAAAGGGATTCTTACCTGGTCAATCCATTTTATTTCTGTATCCTTTTTCAGTATGACTGTTATGTGCTTCACCAGCTCGGAGAAATTAGGGATGAACCTCTTGACAAAGTTTATCTTACCTAAAAAGTACTGAATGTCCCTTTTTTTATCTCGGTATGGATAACTTTTGGATTCCTTCCACCCTTACCGGATCAATATTTACACCTTTAGCTGAGACTATGTGACCTAGGAGTTTCCGTTTACTTAGGGAAAACTAGGACTTCTTAGGATTGAGTGATATCCCATACCTTCTGTACTTCATAAATACCTTCCTCAAATGCTGCAAATGGTCATGATGGCTGTGAGAGTAAGCAATTAGGTCATCCAAGTATATGAGCACAAATTTATTTTTCAACCCTACAAAATCTACGTCCATGGCTCTCTGGAAAGTAGCCCCGGTATTCATCATCCCAAATGGCATTTTAGCATACATGAAAGTGCCCCAAGGGGTGGTAAAGGAAGTCTTCTCTTGGCCATCAGGGTGCACAACAACTTGGTTGTATCCAAAGAAGCCATCCAGGAATGACATGACACTAACCCTTGAGACTTTGTGCAACAGGTGTTCCATCTTGGGCAGTGGATAGTTGTCTTTCTTGGAACAATTGTTTAGGTTTCTAAAATCCACACAGAAGCTAGTTTCCCCATTCTTCTTTCTTACCACCACTAGGTTTGCAATCCACTTGGAATACCTGAGGGGGATTATGACCTTGGCTTTGAGGAGTTTATGGATTTCTTTTTCAATTACTAGTAATAGGAGAGGACTAATGGATCTCAACTTCTTCTTTAAAGGGATGGTGTCCTTCTCCAAAGAAATCCTGTGCTAGATGGTATTGGTGTCATAGGTTTTCAGCTCACTATACTCCCAGGAAAAGACATCAGCAAACTCTTTTATCAGGCTGCAAAATTTTGACCTCTGATCAGCAGTGAACTCAATGGATAGATTTATCAATTTTGGATGGATTTGACTACTTATTTTTTTCTTTTGGACAGCAGGGTCTTGCTCCCTTTTGGAAATATTGAAAGGGATGTCATTATTATCAAACATCTCTTCCAGAGGTATTAGACCCTGAGGTATATAGTGGCTAAGTAATTGGACAATGTTCTGATCAGCCATTTTATCTTTCAACTTGATCTGTTTGGATTCCTCCATGTTTAGGTTTTCCTGATCTATATGTATATCAGAGAATTCATCTACTAGCTAAAGGAATTTACTAAGATCGTCATCATTCTCAAACACATTCCAAAATTTGACATTATCTGGCAAGGAAGGTCTGTACTTAACCTAAACATCATGTTCATAGCTGAGCTTAGGAGGTAAAGGAGGAACAAACAGACTTGCAGAGATAGCCAGGGAATCATCCAGGTGATTCAAATCCCTAGGTATATATGAGAGTTCAAAAAACATAAAGGAGTCTCTAAGTTTCCATACCTCGTCCCTATATGCCTTTAGTCTAACATTTTTTTCCTGAAAAGTGTTGTTGACCTGCTGTATAATAAGTTCTACATCTCCAAAAATCCTCATGCACATGATCCCTATCTCCTTGGCAACTTTAATTCCTAGCAGCAAGGATTCATATTCTTCTATATTTTTAGTTGTTTTAAAATCAAGCTTATAAGACAGATGAATGTTTTCCTTGGATGGGGAGATCAATACTACACCTACACCTGCTGAGCTTTGAGTGCTAGATCCATCAAATTACATGTTCTAGACTATTGTGGTCACTTCTTCGAGCTGTTGATACCTGGGATTAGTGAGCTGGACTGATGTTTGCTAAGAATCATCTATTTGCAGAATGCATGACCCAAAATCAGTGTCCACTACATAGATGGGGTGATTCACTGAATTTCTCTCATTGCTTATGATGTAGGCCGACTGATTTTCCCTGTAAAGGCTCTTAGTCTCCCCCCCAAACATTGCGATGGTGTCATATGTAAGATCCATCTGAAGGGTTCCCCTTAGCCTTTTGCTACATGATTGAGACAACAAGAGACCAAATTTTGGAGGGATATCAACCACTACAATGTCCATCATGATTATTTTTAAAGGTAGCTGAGTTAGGTTCACAACAAGGTCTTTGATGAGGCCCAAGCACTTGACCTTTCTAGAGTCAAAGGAGAATAAATCATGGTAGGGCTTTGTGATGCTGAGACCAAGCTCAACCATCATAGCCTTTGGCATTAGGTTATGAGAAACTCTTGAATCTAGAAGACAGTTACGAAGGACTTTATCATGGATATTCAAGGATATATAGAAAGGTGGGAATGAGTCCTTTAGTTCTTTGATCATGGGGCCTAGGGTTACAACAGGTTTGTCATCTTTCAAATTTACAAAGGCAGTATCAATGTGCACCTTTGGATGAAAATAATTCAGAATGGAGCACTTGAATGCATCATTTTTCATTAGCTCAATTAATGGGAAAGGGATCTTCAATTTATGAATCTTTGACTCAAGGTTGAAATAATAATGCAGCCTATCACAAAACCTTACCTCATGTACTGGAGCTTTGAGTTGGACATGGTCAAGGATTGATGAAGGTGTTGGTTTTTGCAATGGTTTTGAAATGACAGCCAATTTCTTTGGTAAAACAAGAGCCTTTTTAGCTTATGCAACTGTTTGTTTGATAGGTACAACATTCTTTTTAAGAGGAGTAACCATCCTGGACCTCAAATTGTACCCTCCTTGACCATTAGCCTAATATATAGATCCTTCACTGATCTACTCATCAATTAGGGCTTCCTCATATTCTTCCTATGTCAGAAAAGAAAGTTCTACCTCATCCTCCATGCAGTGGATGTTATCTTCTCCTTTTCCTTCTTCTTCAATGAATTATGGATCTTATTCTAATACAAAATGCTAAAATGGAGCTCTTATTCTCTGATCTTCCCCTTGATCCCTTTCCCTTTTGAGAATCTAAACTAGGGGTTTCCCTCTTCTATAAGGGACAAAATTAGGGTTTTGGGGAGCAAAATTGCTTGGCCCTTTACCCCTCATAGGTATCTTTCCTTGGTCCTTCAGCTTAGACATTTCAATAGTCAGGTTATCTAACAGTTTGGTCATTTTGTCAATCTTGTTCTCTGATGAAGAAGCCCCAATAGGGTCTATTGGCTGCTTCTTCCTATCTATCTTTCCTTTGACCTTCTGAGATGCCACAATGTTTGATTCTACCTCTATGGAAGAATCTTGCATGAGTGATAAGGAGGCAGAACTCCTTTCTCTAAGAAGTAGGCATAAATCAGAGTCAAAGGAATTTGCATAACTTATCCTAGCTGAGGTATCAGTGGACTTGGTTTCAGTGGGGATCTTGTTGTACATATTGTTGAACCTCTTGGTGAAGTTGGAGATAGACTCCCCAGTTTCTCTTCTCAAGTTGTTGAACTCTGTGATATAATAGAGGTGGTATCTCCTTTCTCTCTAATTTTTTAGAAAGATGTCATCTAGGGCTTCAATGCCTGCCATTGACCCAGCAGGAATCTCTTTAAACCATTTCCTATCCTGACCATCTAGGCTTTGCATAAAAACCCTAGTCCATGCATCTTCTTGTTCTATGTTAATGTTCTCAGCATAGCTGTAAAATGCCTCTAGATGTTCTTTAGCTATGAAATCTCCTTCTCCTATGAACTTAGGCATGTACTTGAGGTAATCTCCAGTGGGCATGGCTGAGAGGGGATTTGGCAAATTTAGGGGGGCATACCTAGCTACCAGGATCCTTTCCATTTTGGTCAATTGAGAGGTAGACATATTGGAAATGGGTATGGGAAGGGTGGAGGAAGGCAGTACTGATATAGCTAGTAACTGAGAAGTTGGTGGTGCTAAACTTATCCCAGTGTAGTCACCATGGATTGGATCTTCATAAGCAGCAATGCTTGAAGATGCCCAAACCCTAGAATTTTATGATGTATTTATAAATTCCTGAGAATTAAGTGTTTCAGCAGAAGAAATAATAGAAGAAATATTTCTCTAAATACTTGATGTAGCTTCCTTTGCATCACTGCTGGTCTTCCTTAGTGAATCCCTAGCTCTTCTCAGAATCTCTTCTAGATCTAAAATCAATGTTGTTGGTGGCCCTTGAGGGTTTTACTTGGTACTTAGTCTTCTTGAACCACCTTATTTCAATGGAGTAGCCAAATATATGATTATAGGAGTTTCCATATAGATGATTACAACTAGAATAATATCCAAGCTTTGTCTATCATCAAAGCAAGGATCTATGTCGTCTCCCAGAGAAGCTGAGCTTCAGTATCCTCTCCTCGATAATGGTGCCAATTTTTTTATCACTCCAAAAAAATCCTCTAGGTTGCAGCTCGGGGATGCCCGGTAAATTACAATGTTTTTAGGGTTTTCTAATATGGATCAAGTCAAGTGACCTATATGACCTTCCACTCTCAATACATGCATGAAACTCATTTAGGTACAAGGATTTTAGCTACCACTATTTGGAGGTTGACAATAAGGTGCGGGGATGGAGAACTCATCAAGCTGGCAGATTTACACACAAAATAGATGCATATAAATGGCTAAATCATGATAAGGATGGTACTTATAATTCAAATCAAATTAACATTCCAATAGGGTGACAACTATCAATCATTAATTAACTTGAATTTAACCTGAATACACATTCAAGCATAAGCACAGAAAAGACAGAAATGGAAGCTGAACAAATGATAACAAAAGAGCTTATATTAAATCATGAGCAAAATGAAAAGCTGACAATAGTATGGTGTACAAGTCCCCGAAGTTGAATCTTTTCCATAAAATAAGTCTTAGGCTTTATAGCCTTTACAAAATATATAGATCTTGAAAACTTGGATCTATTTTTACAAAAAATAAACAAAATAATAGTTTTTTGCAAATTAGGTTAAAAAACCCTAATTAACTACTTGTCTAACTAGCTAAAGAATTAGTTCACTATATGGACCTTCATATAACTGAGGTAACTACTGGAAATCACTACTACTAGCCCTCTGCTGGTTAATTCACTATTTTCTTTTAACAGCTAGGTGTTGGTGACCTTTTCCACTTGTTATGTCATAGTAAAACTGAAATAGACCTTTCTTGATGTTTTCTTCTGCGTCTTTCACCTTCATACTTTTTCCCTAAGCCATCTATATTCACCCAAAACTGGTCCTGCGAGCCAAAATTCAATTTGAAGCCTTTGTCTGCTTTCGATGGTTAAGAGGCCAGATTATCAGAACCGTTAGCTACCGAAAGTGGCGCTTTTGGTGGCTAATGAACTACCCTAGCATCCACCTAAGCCACTGAAATCCCTGTTTTCCAAAAATTATTAGGTTTCTTCAAAAATTTCCTTGCAGGTCTGTCTGCTCAGCTTTCTTCTTAAGCAGGATCTGTGCTAGGAGGGTTAACAGCAACTTGGCTAGTTTCTGGAGGCTGAAGGCTAACTACAACTTCATCTAGGGTTTCCAACATGGGTTGGCTGCTAGGGTTTTCCTTGGCCTCCTTTAGCTATAGTTTTTGGAGCCTAATAATCTTGTACAATCTAGTATTGTCTTTTAGGTACCTTGTATTTAGTCTCTTTAAGAAAATATATCTTTGTCTTTGCTCTAGGTAATACTTATGTAGCAACTTGTTCCTTCTGGTCAATGTAGCATTATTTTTCTTTATTTTCCTTTCCAAAATCTCCATCTCATAAATTTTCCTCAGTAATTGATTTATCTTTTGAGTTTTAGGCTTGCTGGAGGAAGCCTTCTCTATTGGTTCCTCTTACTCCTTTGGTGTGGGGGATGGTAGCTATTTAGTCACTGTTACAATATGTAGAGCTAGGTCTACACCTTCGTCTTGATCCTCTTCAGAATCTAAGTAGGGTAGATTTAAAATATTTTCATTGTGTGTTTCAACCTCCTAGCCCTTCTCACTGAATTCCAAGTTCCTTTTTAAATTATTGTCCTTGGAAGAGGATGGAGGTTGTTCTGCTGCTATTGGGGATATAGCCCTCCTCTTTATTCTCCCACTCCTTTGTGTGTTGTACTTTTTGGCAGGGGACTTACCATTCTCTTCTAGCTGAAGGCCTATCTCAAATCCATTCCAAAATAGAAAATAAGGCCATGCCATATTTTTTCTTTTCATCAACTCTTGGATCAACAGTTGGATGAGGCCATGGTGGGAAAATCTACCAGCAATATTAGTTGGTTGTGCTTTCACTTGGTGTGCCATCTTTCCCAAAATTCTATGTAAGTAAAAGGGCAAGTTTAGTGGGATTTTACCTATGAAGTGGTTCATTAACTTGAAATGGTAGATCATGGCTCTGTTATATCTTCCTTCACATGTTGGGTAAACCATAATGGCCTTTAGCAGTTGTTTCCACCTCTCTTCCAACCAGGATGATGGCACACTCTTGTTTCACACCACTCCTCTATGCTCATGCTTTAGGTAAGACCTGAAATCTACATCTTTTCGTATGGTGGTCTTGAACCATTTTTCTCTTGTTCCAGGGATTTCAGTCACCTCAGTGATTAGGGTTTGATCTATGTGAAACTCCTCCTTGCCTATAACTGCCTATGAACCATCAAATGAGAGGGAAAATTCCTCAGCCACCTGCTGATGGGAACGTTCTATCTTCTCACAAAACCTATAGCAACCAACATCTTGGAAGAGTTTATAGACCTCTGGATGTGCTTCCAAATAGCTGATATCTCCCAACTCCTGCCTGAGAGTAGGTCCTCCCTTCTTCATCTTGATGAATGCCACTTTTGGGTACCTGCAAAAATTATTCTAAGGTCTGTGTGACAGTGTGTTAGTAGGCTGCCTTCTTAGAGATAGTTTTCCATGTGGAGAGGAATAATAAGATCAAAAGTGAAATGTGCTTGGAGCTTTTGGCACTGATTATGAGGGTTTTTGCTGTCATGATGAATATTGAGATCATAAGGTGATGGTAGCAGTTGATCTTCTCGATTTCCATTGCCCACCAATCGTTTTACAAATTAGCCTAAGTACTCAATGAGCTTTCTGCTATTCTTTTGGATAGATGGAAGAAAAATGAGGGTTTCCAATCCTATCAATCCTTTATCAGTTCTATAATGACCTCCTTCACTTATTTCCACACGCGGTTATGCAGGCTCAAGTCATTTTGGTGGTTTGTCACACCCTGAACGTATTGTTTCTCTTGTTGATGGGGTTTGATTTGACTATTTTCTAACCGTTTCCACATTCTACCTTTTCGGTGGTTAATAGCCTTCAGATGTTTGTCTGCTAGCCACCGAAAAGATGGCTTTCGGTGGCTAACGAAGTGATATCCTTTTTTCCTAAGCCACCAAAACCATTATCCCAGTGTCGCAGTGAAACCCAGCTTTCGACAGATAGTGGCCTTGCCGAAAAAACCTTTGAACCACTGAAAACCCGCCCTTCCAGTGGCTAATGAAATTCCCGAGCTTTCACCTAAGCCATCGAAAGCGGCTTTTCCCCGGTGCTTATCCTCCTACTGGTTAAAATCTTGTTTGAATTGTTTGATAAGCTTCTGAAAGCATCACCTTTCGATGGCTAATGAGTTGTCCGGAGTCTCGCCTAAGCCATCGAAAGCACCTTTACCAATGTCACTTTCTGCCTACTTTCGGCAGTTAACACCCTTCTTGGTATTCTCCCTAAGCTTCCGAAAGAAACACTTTTCGGTGGCTAATGAGTCATTTGTAATCTCGCCTAAGCCACTGAAAGTAATTTTTCCAGTTTACTCGCTTGGCCCGCTTTCGATATTTTACCTTTATCCTGTGATAAACTGTTTAGCTATCGAAACATATATTTTCAGTGGCTAATGAGCTATTAAGAACCTCACCTAAGCCACTGAAAGCTATAACTTCCAAAATTTTCATCCATGTCAAGAACAGAGACTTTCAACTTGTTAGTCATCCTCCAATATTTCATTACATAAATCAAATTCTTCGATGGCTAATGAGTTGTCCGGAGTCTCGCCTAAGCCATCGAAAGCACCTTTACCAATGTCACTTTCTGCCTACTTTCGGCAGTTAACACCCTTCTTGGTATTCTCCCTAAGCTTCCGAAAGAAACACTTTTCGGTGGTTAATGAGTCATTTGCAGTCTCGCCTAAGCCACTGAAAGCTATAACTTCCAAAATTTTCATCCATATCAAGAATAGAGACTTTCAACTTGTTAGTCATCCTCAAATATTTCATTACATAAATCAAATTCTTCATACTATCAAAAAAATTTTATTTTGGGAGATACTATCCACAACCAACTATGTCAATGCAACAATAATGAGATGGGGGCATGATTCCTAAGGATAAGGGGGGGGCGGGGGCAGATATTTAACCTTTGGGGCCAACGGGTAAAATCCAAATGTCAAAGGGAGAACCCATCAAATTCTAAACTACCTTTCTTGTCTTATTCACCCAATCATTTATTATTGCCAAAAATTTGTTGGGCTGGTTATTGCATGGGATGGGCAAGGTATGCCAACCCAAATTCGAATTGGAGAAGCCATTAGTTTTTGGGAAATGCGTTTTGACTCCTTGGGAAAGTAAAAAACCAAAAATGTATGCCATTCTACCATGCTTTTATGTTTTCCATGTTTTCCTTCATGTGAGCTTTGCCAGGAATTAAGAACTTCCTATGTCTGAAACCATTCACATTTTTTGTCTTCCCCACGATTTTGGCGATCCTGCCATTCAAAATTCACGTTCTCTATTGTGTTCTTAATTTTTCCCAAGGCCGGGAAGTGTTTTCGTTAATGTTCAGTGGTTGGGTTCACTCCTACGATTTTTTGTGTGGTTTCCACCTCTCCACGGTTGGGGAATTTTGTGTTTTAGAGTTGTTAGCACCTCTATTTTCAACAGCTGAGGAAGGATATGATGGAGGAGTAATAAATGATACATAAACTTGTCTAAGTTTAATAGTTTGATTCTATTATCAAATGGCGCATAATGATCAATTTGGAACGTAATCCGATGGTATAGAATGATTAAGGTGAAGATATACAGGTTAAAATTGTTGGAGACATTTACCATCATACACACTCTTTTTGGTCAAATTGGCCTAGTTAAACCACTATCCTAAGTATAATTGACATTAATTGACATCAGTGGAGCATTAATTTCCATCATCCAGTCACACCCACGCCTACCTACAGTCAGGGAGGCTAACTAGAGCACTCCAGGGGTGATCTGAGTGATATTAATGCACCTAATTGCTAACTGGTTGTTACAATCAGTTCAACTAGTCAGTTAAGGTGCCTCCTCTCCTTAAATATATTATTTAATGATTATTTATTATTATTTAATGATCTGGAGTCAACAGGGCGCCTCCACCAACTTCTGATGGTCAGTTTAACTTCAGTTAACCTCATCGGGGTTCATTGAAGTCATGGAGCACTAGCACTTGATGGTTGGCTTGTTGTGACATGTGTATGATCTCCTTCAGTTGAGATTTGGTCATTTATTGCACTCTGACTTTAGTTAGGGTTTGGAGAGTCAATTAGGGTTTTGGTCAAGTGGTTAACTGAGTGTCATTGAATGGCTAAGAGTAAGTTAAGCTAGACTCACTCACTGAATTCAAATTGTCTCCTTAGGTATTCGAATTCCTCATGGATTCAAGCTACTGCTTGACATTGGTATTGTAACTATTCATTGTTTATTGAATATACAGAGAGGAAACCATTCTGGTTCTGATTAACACCATTTCATGAGTATTTGTTGATTATTCTTTGATGAGATTGATTCTTAGTTCCTAGATCAATGTGAAAGATTAATATGGTGTCGGAGCTCATGGCAGGACAAAGATCTATCTCTTGAAAACAAGCTTTTTGATAGATTTCTCAATGAAATTTGAGCCATAGCTCAAAAATCCAGCACTGCACCAGAAGCCAAGGCTTACCACTTAATACCCCAAGTAAAGAACTTGTTGATCAAGCTTGCTTTATTGACTACGCTGGGTGTGATGAAAGCCTAAAATGTGTAGTCTATCTGACCTTATGGTGACCCTTTTGTTTTGATTTGTAGGTTTTAACAGGTACAACTTCGAATGGACTCATCAATCCCTCTTCTCACCCCATTCACAAGCTATTCGGAATGTAAGTTGAAGATGATTGCATATCTGAAGAGACGAGGTCTCTATGAGGTGTCTATTGGACTTGGAAAAGAGTCTTATGAGAATTAGAATGACTGGATAAATGACGGTGATAGAGCTTTTGGAGCAATATGTCTGGCCCTTTCTCCTAGTTTGTACTACCTTATTATTGGTTCTGCTGAATACCTAAAGGAAGTCTGGACAAAATTGGACAGAACCTTTGGCAAGCACAATGAGGATCCTAATAGTACTTTGGAGATCACAGCTAGCACCACAATATTTATTTACTCAAAATTATTGGCCTCTACTCTCTCTGATAAAGTTGATTAAGATGAAGATGAAGTAGAATCTTCTACACATTCAATTCGAATTGAAGAAAGTCTCCATGTAGTGACTCCTTCTCCTGATGCTTTGAAAGTTCATGAGATCTCAGATATCTCATCTTCTCATATTTATGAAACAGAAGAATACATTCAAATCTCTAATATTGAAGAAAAACACTACTGCACTTCCATGCAAACATTCACCGGTGATTTTCCTTTGAATTCTGTGCAAAATTTACCAGTAATTGCTTCCGAAAGTGAAGGGAAATTTGATTTTTATCCCTCTAATGTTGCTGCTGGTGTACAAATATGTGATACCTTGGATATTTTGGAAGAAATATCAGATTACCAGAGTGATCCATTCGCTCCCCATGATCTATATCTTCCAGCAAATTCCTGCAGGATTGCATGCACCAAAATTCAGAATTTTGAAGAAGAAGAAAACTGTGCATCCACCATCTCGGTTGACCATAATTTTGGATCTGATATTAAAATTATTGGATATGATATGATATTATTTGGATATGATCTGATATTTCTTGGTTCAAAATTTTAGGTTCATAAACCTTCAGTACTGCTTGTACCTGTTCTCATCAACGGTGTGAAGAAACAAGTACCGCAAGTCTCCTACAAAACTGCTGCTGGGGATTTGATTTCATTTCATAGTTTTGGATCTATTGTGAACTTATTTAGATCTGATTTAAATTCTGATATGATATTATTTTGTTCATATTTTAAAATCCAAGATCTTTCAGTCATGCTTGTAGCTTCTCTCACCAATTTCGGTGTGAAAAATCAAGTACCACACTTTCTCTTCAAAACTGCTGATAGGGATTTGGTGTTAGTTTCCTCTTATGAGGTTGATGATATTTTATTTTGTGAATAATTAGATATTTATGAAGCTATATCAGATTATGGATCTCAATCATTCTCTCTCTAGAATCCCAGGGATTCTCTACCTTTGGTCACATGCTCATCTCCTCACAGAACTAGTAAAGAGGAAGACATACTGCATCCGCTTGGACATTTGCTCCCTAAAATTGCATCTGATTTTACCACTCATAGTTTTCTGTTCAAGGCTGCAACATATAAGTTTCTTGAGTGTTCCACACATGGTTCAAATCCTCAAGAACCTTTTCTCTCTCTTCAGATGATTTCAGCTACTCTACATGGGTCCAGTGTTCACTGTGTGGCTGCTTATATTTCTGATTCAGTTGAGTGCATTGTTCTTCTTCCAAAGTGGAAGATTCCTCCAGACATATTCATTTAGTTTGTATTCATAGGTTCACATGCATAGTCTCAGGATGCTGTTGCATAGAAGAACCAATTCTTGATTTACTGCTTAGTTTGAGGGGGGGTATTTTTCCCATGAGGTTTTCCCCATTTCCTTGGTTATATTAAGCAGTTACTTTATTGTACAGGGTGACCTATGGCATTTGTTGCTGGGGCCCTAGCATTTTTATGCATCTATGTTTTCTAACTCTTCCTAAGTATAGCTTAAGGGGGGATGTTGGAGACATTTACCATCATACACACTTTTTTTGGTCAAATTGGCCTATTTAAACCACTATCCTAAGTATAATTGACATTAATTGACATCAGTGGAGAATTAATTGCCATAATCCAGTCACACCCATGCCTACCTACATTCAAGGAGGCTAACTGGAGCACTCCAGGGGTGATCTGAGTGATATTAATGCACCTAATTGCTAACTGGTGGTTACAATCAGTTCAACCAGTCAGTTAAGGTGCCTCCTCTCATTAAATATATTATTTAATGATTATTTATTATTATTTAATGATCTGGAGTCAACAGGGTGCCTCCACCAACTTCTGATGGTCAGTTCAACTTCAGTTAACCTCATCGGGGTTCATTGAATTCATGGAGCACTAGCACTTGATGGTTGGCTTGCTATGACATGTGTTTGATCTCCTTCAGTTGAGATTCAGTCATTTATTGCACTTTGACTTTAGTTAGGGTTTGGTGAGTCAATTAGGGTTTTGGTCAAGTGGTTAACTGAGTGTGATTGAATGGCTAAGAGTAAGTTAAGCTAGAATCACTCACTAAATTCGAATTGTCTCCTTAGGTATTCGAATTCCTCATGGATTCAAGCTATTGCTTGACATTGGTATTGTAACTATTCATTGTTTATTGAGTATACAGAGAGGAAACCATTCTAGTTCCTATTAACACCATTTCATGAGTATTTGTTGATTATTCTTTGATGAGATTGATTCTTAGTTCCTAGATCAATGTGCAAGATTAATAAAAACAGATCTGCTAGATAAAGATGTGCGGGAGATAAGGAGAAGAGAATATGGTTAACGAAGCTTGAAGATCAACGGTGATGAATTAAAGTGGATAAAATCTATGGTTGAGAAATACTTCGTTGAGTAAAGATGCATGTTTAAAAAAAATAAAAAGGGCTAGCGGAATGTGTACATCAATCTCAATCCAACGGTTTAAGGAAAAGGGTGAAAACTCATCAACGGTTATTATCAGTTCTGAAAGAGAAAGTTGCGAGATTGTTAAAATGGAAAGGTGGTAGTGGAATGTAAACCATGGTACATGTGGTGAATCAAGGTGAATTTTGCGAAGAAAGGAAGTTAAAGGAAATTCGCTTAGTGGAGGCTCTGGAATAGACTGTTATATAAAGGTGAATTTGACTTGGTTTTAAAAAATCATTTTTATTTGCATGCTACGGATGAGCGAAGGAGACAGCCCACCATATTTCTAAAGTCAACCTTACATATCTACAGTCACAGTCACAGACACAGGTAGGCCTTAAAACACTTAAGCTTTGTTCAATAAATTATCGCCATTGTCCATTATGGAAAGAGAACAGGGGTTAGGAGTTTTAGGCTGAGTTATGGATGAAAGGGAATAATTTGGTGTTGATAGAGACAAAAATGTATGTAAACCAGTTTTATCAATTGGAAATGTATCAATCTCCAAGGAACGGTTGTGGCAGTGTAATTTGCAGGGAAATGATGTTTTGCGTTTCTGCGAGTCTTTTTCGTATTATTTCACCATTGAATAGAATTTACCATTTCCAGATTTTGTTGAATGGTCCGCAAGTAGTTACTCACCTTCTGAAAGAGTCATCATGAGTCATACCACATCTAAAATACTTTGTAGGATTGATGCTAAATCCATTTGCGGAATACTTAATGTACCTGATAGTTTCTCTGATAATTGTGAGTTTGTGAATGAGTCTGTCTTAGCCGAAATGTACAAAAGTTGTAAAACCGAAATTAGATGTGGGTTTTTGTCCAGTATCCTTAATGAAGGTCAGTCATTAGAGGGTCTTTTTCTTTCATATAAAGTTCACATTTTCAAAGAAGAAGTGCAATTGGTTATGTCTTTGGTCTATCAAATTTTAGGTTTAGATGATGACATTCATATCAGTGAAGTTGTCTTAGGTTTTTGACTGAGAATGAGTTCAATTAGTCTTGAGTCCCATTTAGTCCATTTTTTCAGTCTAGATGAGTATTTAGCGGAATTCATCCATCTCCAGTTAGTCGAGATTACAAAGCTTGGGTTTTTCAAATATCAGTCATACCTGTTGAACATATTGTTTTGTTCAAATGTATCAGAATTACAATTCATGTCCACTATTTTCTCTCTGGATCTTCCAAAACAAATCAATATGTTTGAGTTTGTAAATTCCATTATGTCTGAGATGTACAAATCGATATTTGATGACGTATTACCAAGGGTACTAGAAGAAATGAAACTCATGCTGCAGTCATCTTCAAAGGATAGAATAGGAGACTGGTTCTTATACAAAGATTTTACTATTTTGAGGGTGTATGGTTTCACAGGGGAACCGTACAGGTTGTTTTTCTAACTCCTAGAACTTTTGCACTTGAATTCATGAGTCAAATACTATGTGCAGTGGAGGATCATTTTGGAGCATTCAAGAATTCTTCTAACAATAAATTTCCCTTTAAAGTTGGTCCATTTATATTCAAAAACAAAAGTGCCTTGATGATTGTGGAAAAGTTATTAGAAATTATGGATTTCTAGAAAGAACAGAGAATCAATTATGATGCACATCATATAATTTATCAAAGGAACCAATCAAATAAAAATGAATGATTCGATCATCAGGTTGTTGAACATTTAGAGGAAATAGTCAATTTCTCTTGTTTTGTAGAAAGTTCAGGAATTGATGAAAGTAGGAGCAGTGGGTTGATTAAAATAGTTCAAGCACATGAAAACCCTAGCATTCTAAATAGGAGAATTATTTCTGAGCTGGAGGATATGGATGTTGATGAAAACAATTCATATAAAAATATTAAAACACATTCTCGGGATGATCAAGTTTCAGGAGAAATAGTCTCAGAGGTTTCAAAGAAAATAGTTTTGTTCCCAAAGAAGTCAGTACAAATGCATCAGTTTTCCTTTGGAGGAGAGGGTAGTGTAGAGCCCAGCTTAGGTTTCAAATCCAGAGCAAAATTTTTGTCAAGATATGCTGACTCAGTAGATGTAGTCATCAGAGGAGACCAAAAATATACTTCCTCGAGTTAGAAGTCTAGTCAACCAAAAGACATCACTGATTTCTACTCGGGATGTGGAGAGGAACACCTTGAAGTTCGCTATGGTATGTGATACAAAAGTGTCTGAGATGGAAGTAAGGCTAGATAAAATAAGTGTCCCCGACAAGATTCAACTCGATAAGAAAATGAGAGATATTATTTATTCAGATTTATTAAATGCCATTATGAAAATTAACAAATTACAAGCCCTTGTAGATAAATTGGAAGTCCAATTGAAACATGAAAAAGTAGAGCATAAAGCAAATTTGATCCAGATTAAGAAGCTGTAGAGAGATGTTATAAGCTTGGGAAGTGAACCAGGAAATGCACAAGCCACCAAAAAGATTTTGGAAGAAAAAGACAATACCATCCAGGTATTGAAAAAGAGGATGAAAATTCCAAATTTTGAACATTCTCAGTCCCCAGAGTTATTTGCATTACAAGAAGAAAAAGATAAGACTTATCAAGAGATGATGGATTACAAAGGCAAAGAATTGAAATTACAGGAGGAAAAAATAAAATGGGAAATGGAGAGAACTGAATTGATGACCTGAATTTCAAAGCTTAAAAATGATGAAAAGGAAATCATGGAAGAGGCGATGATCCAAACTACTGCTGATACAGATTTATCTCTTGTAAATATTAAAAAACCTTTAAGTTAAATTTCTGCTGATGATTTGTTAGTGCCAATGTCACTAGTGAGCCTGAAGGATATGGAAATCAAGGAATTGAAATAAGAGAATGAGAAGATTAAATCAAAACTGGCTAGAATGATTGAAAATAGGAATAAAATATTAAATGATAAAAGCTAGTTGCAGAAAAAGTTTAATTAGTTGAAAGAAAGAAATACAGGAAAGGCACCTCTACAAGCAGCTAAGCATATAATCTCGGATACATTATCTATGGAAGTTACTAAGTTTATACATTATCTAAATTTTATTGATGATCAGAGTGCATTGGTTAATTTAGCTACTCATAGATTGAAATTGGAAAACGAGACCATGGAGAAGAAGCCCTTAAAAATAGCTCAAAATGATTTAAATTTTCTAAATTCTCTAACATATCAAAAGTTGCAGTAGATCGGGATTAAAGACAGAGTAGCTATTGTACTATGGTCGAAGAAATTTATTAACAAACATCAGCTCATGAAGGTGGTGCAAGATAAACCAAATGCAATGTCTTCACAGATAAATGATTTCAAGCGTGCTTTTAAGGAGTTATTTGAAGACGACCTCCCTTCTTTTTAGGATGATGATGGAAGACTATTTTCTCAGGAAAATTATCATAATCTATGTGTACAAAACTAATGGACCATTCCACATTTGAAGACCTGGTAAAATAACTGACTAGGAAAATCATCATAGAGAAATTAACAGAAGATTTCGAAATATTGCAAAAGTTTATGATCGTTAGAGGAGGATTTCCCACTGTATTTTATGAGGCCTATGTGGATCTGGAAGTATCTATCAGAGAAATGATAGAGTATGACACACCAAGTGCAGAACAATGGAGGACCAAGGAAATATTTGGGAAGACCAAGTATATTCTTCATCCTTAAGAACAGGTGTTACGTGTCGTGGAGCTGCTTATTCAGGCCTTGTTGTTACCAACTTGATTATAATTAAACGATCTGTTACCAGAATCGAAGCATGTAATTTATTCCTAGTTGTTAGGGATATAGTTACAAAAAACTTTGATTAACAGATTATTCAGTTATTGATCTTCTTGGGAAGAAGTTATTTGTGTATATATTTGAATTTACTTGATGTATTGGGGGTTGGAACCCATATGTTTGATCAATGTGTTTTTTGAGGACATATAATTTCTTAAATAACAAAGCAGAATGCTGGTTAATCATCATATATTCCTGTGTCATTTATGTTACAGTCTGTGCCTTTCCTTTCTATGTGATTGTATTCTAAGTGCCTAAATTACATTTTGTTTTCTTCATATCTGAAGCGTAGTGTTGAATAGTTCAGAATTCATGCTTGTTATGCTCTGGCTATTGTTTCAGATATTTCATAAATATTTCTGCTAAAGTTGATATGGAATTCATCTTATGATGCTCTATATTGATGGATTGTTCATGTTTCTTTCTCATTTGCCTGAAATCAATGATTGACTGTAACTGGATGGTTATCTTGCCTTTGTTGAAATCCCATGTATGAAATATTTGTGTTATATTTGTCTATTTGAATCCATTTACCAATGGTTATATGTGTTGTTTCAACCATTTGCATAATTTTAAAGTATTGATTCCAATATCTGGCCCTGTTAAATTTACATTTGAGAGATCCCTCTCTGGAAAGAAAAGCCAGTTTCTTTCCGAAGTGGTTTTTGCTGTTACCTTTGGGATTTACCTTTTACAACCTGGGTACATTCTGAGTGTTAATAAATTGGCGTTGTTGCTAGGGAACGAAAGTACAAATCCACCCTGGGAAGAACGACAGAGTTGTAAATATCAAGAAAAGCTTTCTGTGGGAAAACAGGAATTTTTGTCAGTGCATAAGGTTGTATATTTTCCCTGGCGATTCCAGTTTAAGAGTATTTCAAAATTCCAGAAGTCATTCTGGCTTCGAAAATGCATACACGAGGTAATTTTGATACTAAAATTTTAAGGAGTTTGGAAGATCCAGAAAAGTTGTTTAAGAATAAAGATAAAGAAAAGATAGATATTTCTCTGTTTGGTGCATCATCTTCTCAAGTTTCTCATAATATTTTTTATCAAGAATGGGAAGTTAATATTGGAAAGGGTTTGTTGAAGTCTAAATCTGAATCTAATCTTAAAAACACTGAATTTAATCCCCGTATATTAGAATCTTATTTACTTGATTCCCTTTGGAGAGATCTGCAACAGTCTACAAAAGTTGAAGAAACACTTGTCGTTCAAAATACTCAAAACTCCTCAATACCTCTGAATCCACCTAGGCCAATGGTAGCTATATTTGCTCCTTTGCATTTACCTATTGTTTTGCATGACCTTCCCCAAAATTATTCCCAAAGAATTTCTCTATTCGATGGAGAAGGAGACATAACTACAAAACAACATGTGGCTAAATTTGAATATTTTGTTGACTTGGAGGAAGTCGATTATGGAGATGTAAAAATGTGGTTTATTTCTCAAAGTTTATCAAGAGAAGAAAAGAAATGGTTTAAATATTTGTTGACTGGATCTATATTGACTTTCCAATATTTTCAGAATGCATTTTTAGAAAGATGGGATGACAAACAAAGTCCTTTGCAGCTTTTGTCCCAATATAATAGTCTCAAGAAGGGAGGTTTTGAATATGTTCATGAATTTTCAAGCAGGTTTATGAGAGTTTATAATTCCATCCCAGAAGATATAAAACCTTCTGTAGCTGCTACTAAACTTCATTATGCTAGAGCTTTTGATAATGACTTCGCATTTTCGTTAAGGGAAAGAAAATCAACAAGTCTTGCTGCTATGTTTACAGATGATTTAGAAGTGGAAGTGAATATGATGGTGAGTGGAAAAATGAAACACAAAGACATTGATAGGAGGAAAAAAGAAGAAAATATGCCCTCTACTTCTTCTTCTTCTACTGATATTAAATTTGAAATTATGTTAAAGACAATGGAGAAGTTGATGGATAGACTGACTGTGGACAATAGATCATTCAATAGAGAACAAGCTGATCCTCAAATTAGAAATCCGAATTTTAGAAGACCAAATCCTCCTATGCCTCCACAAAATAGGCAAAGAGATATGAGAAATCCAAGGAATCAAGAAGAGCAGCAGATTCGACCACCATTCCTTTAGAATTATGTTGCTGATGAAGAAGATCCTGCTAAAAATGAAATTCATCTGTTTGAGGAATTGGATTCAGAGATATATCTTACTGAAGAAGAAAATAGCATGTTTGCACAAGAAGATGGAAATGAAGAATTTGAAAGGGATTCAGAGCAGTATTAGAGGGGTTATCTGCATGCTATGGATGATGTACAGAGGAAGATTAGATTGAGAAACAAAGAAGTTGTTATAAATAAAGGGAGGCTAAATCCAAACCATTCTTCCACTAGTGCATTAAATATAGAAAAAGGAAAGGAAATACAAAAAGATTCTGTTGTAAATAAAGAAGTTGAGAATGAAATACAAAAACAAAAGGAATGAAACAAGTAGCACCAATAGATGTAGAGAAAGTTAATTCTAATTTTAATTTTCAAAATGAAATTTCCAAGTTGAAAATATCTATTTCTTTAAATGAGTTGTTGATAAATAATGAGTACAGATATACCATAACAAATATGGTTAGAGGTCAAGGAGAATTTCAGTCTGACATTTTGGAGTTGATAGATGACAATCCTACTATTTCATTTGGGCCAAAAGTTGAAAGTATAGATAATGAAGAAGTTCCTTCTTTTTATTTTAGTTTGAATGTGCATGATATGGTGGTTCATAATGCAATGTTAAATTAAGGTGCATCACATAATCTAATGCCAAAGGGTGTAGTTGAAAGTTTCGGACTAGAAGTCACAAGAACTTATAAAGATTTGTATTCTTTTGATTCCAGGAGGGTGAAATGTCTTGGTTTAATTATAAAGATATGGTAGTAACTCTGAATAAATTGCCATCTAAGACAATAGTAATGGATGTGGTAGTGCCAGATATTCCACCAAAATTTGGAGTGTTGTTATCAAGGTCTTGGACTTCAAAGTTGAAAGGTAGTTTACAAATGGATATGTCATATGCCACTATTCCTGTCCAAGATGGGAGTAGGAGACTGTATAGTGAGAAAAGAACTCCTTATTTAGTGAGCAATCAAGATAAACCCAAAATTCATCATATATATGCTGTCGATACTCATTTCGGTTCTTCTATTTTCTTTAATGATACTGTCCCGTGTGATTTGGAGTCTACATTGCAAATGAAATCTGAAGAAAATAAAAAGGAATGAGTGATAGAACAAAATTCTTTGGAAGAGAAACAAAAAAGAAAAGGTTTGTGGACTATGTATTTTGATGGATCTGTAGCAAAGGTTGGCGCTGGTGCAGGTGTGTACATAATTTTGCCTATTAGATATTTTAAAGCTTTATCATATAAGCTAACATTTGAATGCACAAATAATGTAGCTGAATATGAAGCTTTGTTACTTGGATTGCATGTATTGAAATATTTGGGAGCACAGAGGATAAGAGTTTTGGGGGATTCAGAGCTGGTGATAAATCAGGTGAATGATAGTTATCAAACCAAACATCCCCAGATGAGAGCTTATAGAAATGAAGTATGGGATAATGATTGGTAACTTCTTTACATAACATACAATTAAGGTGGTTCCCAGATATGAGAATACAGTAGTTGATTCTTTGGTAGTGGTTGCTAGAAAATTCAAAACCCCAAGTGCAGGTCAAAAGAAGTATCAAGTAGATATTGTGAACATACCATCTATACCTGATAATTAT
This sequence comes from Pseudotsuga menziesii, assembly GCA_001517045.1. Taxonomy (NCBI): domain Eukaryota; kingdom Viridiplantae; phylum Streptophyta; class Pinopsida; order Pinales; family Pinaceae; genus Pseudotsuga; species Pseudotsuga menziesii. The sequence goes on from LPNX010953973.1 coordinate 53,246, forward strand.
AAATATTGGCAGGTGTTTGAGGATGATATGCAAATAAAAATGTTTTTAGAATTGTCAGGAGAATTTGTAAATACTCATATTGATGTTGAAAACGATAACTGTGAGAATTTCCAAGATGCTGAAGAAAGCGAAGAAGAAAAGAGTGGTACTGAAAAATTGAAGGGAACTTTAGGAGGGAAAGATATCATTCAATTGAAAAACAATTTTATACCAAGAGGTTTGATCCCTTTAGAAAAACGTTTTGATCAGAATGATGTTGCTACAAACCCTAAAGTGAAGCCACTATTGAAGATAGGAATATTGGTACTAAAGAGAATGGAAAGATTGTGAAACTGTCAAAAAAATTTCCTGTGAAGGAAAAAGAAGAATACGTGAACTTGATGAAAAGGTATACAGATGTATTTTCTTGGAGTTATGAAGACCTTAAGGGATATGGCACTTCTATAATACAACACACTATTCCCATCAAGCTTGGAGAAAAACCTTTCAGACAGAAGCTTAGAAGAATAAATCCAAAGCTGCTACCAGTGATTGAGAAGGAAATTAAAAAAATATTTGATGCCAAGATTATCGTGACTTTAAGATTCTCAAGATGGGTTGCTAATTTAGTTCCTGTTAGAAAGAAGAATGGAGAAATAAGACTTTGCATAGACTTCAGAAATTTGAACAAGGTCTCTATGAAAGATAATTATCCTTTGTCGAAGATGGACCATATATTGTAGAAAGTGGTTGGAGCAGAAAGAATTTCAATGATGGATGGTTTTTCTGGTTACAATCAGATTAAGGTGCTACCTGAAGATTAAGAGAAGACTTCCTTTACTACACCATGGGGCACTTTTATGTATGCAAAAATGCCTTTTGGTTTGATGAATGCAGGGGATACTTTTCAGCATGCCATGGATATTGCTTTTGCAGGAGAAATTGGAAAATTTGTGGTAATTTACATAGATGACATCATAGTTTATTCAAGTTCTGATAGAGAGCATATTCATCATTTGGAAAAAAAAATCATGAAGTGCAAGAAATTTGGCATATCATTGAATCCAAAGAAATCAAATTTTGTGCTAGAAGAAGGAAAATTGTTGGGCCACATAATCTCTAAAGATGGAATAAAGATCGATCCTAATAGAGTCAACGCAATTTTGAAGGTTGGAGAACCAAGGAGTAAAAAATAAATACAATCATTCTTGGGACAAGTAAATTTTTTAAGAAGGTTCGTGCCCAGTTTTGCTGAAATCTTAATGAATATTACAAATATGTTGAAAAAAGGTCATGAGATAAAATGGATAGCGGAATCCAGGAGGTCTTTTAAGGAAATAAAACAAGCCATTTCAGAGGCTCCATTGTTGGTGAGTCCATATTTCACTAAATATTTTTTAGTATTTTCTTATGCTTCAAAACATACTATTGCTGTAGTTTTGTTACAGAAGAATGATGAGAACATGGAGCAACCCATAGCATTTTTCAGCAAGATGTTGAGGGATGGAGAATTGAAATATGATATCATGGAGAAGAAGGCATATGCTTTAGTTAAAGCATTGAAATATTTCAGGGTGTATATTCTTCACTCACAGGTAATTGCTCATGTTCACATGTAATTGCTCATGTTCCAACCGCTACGGTAAAAGGGATTCTCACACAACCTAACCTAGAAGGAAGAAGGGCGAAATGGATAGCGACATTGCTGGAGTATGACATAGAGATTAAACCTACCAAGTTGGTTAAAGGGAAAGGATTGGAAAAAATGATGACAAAGTCAAACTATGAGTATTTACAACTCGATTTCTTATCTAGTCAATCTCATCAGTTGGATATAGAGGTGGAAGTAATGATTGACTTTGTTGCATCTCCATGGTACTCTGATATTGTTCATGTTCATTGAAATTTACAAGCACTAGTAGGATTGAGTAAATCAAGGGAAAGATCGGTGAAGTTGAAAGATGCTAAATTTTGTATTATAAATCGATATATTTATTGGAAGGACCCTGGAGGTGTGTTACTCAATTGCCTTTTAGAAAATGAAGCCCAGCACACAGTAAAATAATTTCATAAAGGAGATTGTGGGGGACATCATTCTTGGAACGTGATAGCAAATAAAATATTGAGAGCAGGTTATTACTGACCAACATTGTTTTCAGATGTGTATAAAGAAACTAGCATATGTCATCAATGCCATATTTTTGACAATAAAAGAAAGGTAATTCCCCTTCCTCTCAATCCAATAACAGTAGAAGCTCCTTTTCAGCAGTGGGGTTTGGATTTCATTGGAGAAATAAACCTGAATTCTTCAGGATAGCATAAATGGATCTTAACAGCCATAGATTATTTCACAAAATGGATCGAAGCAATTCCTACTAGGAGAGCCACTAAGACCGTAATTATGGAATTTTTTGAGGAAAACATACTAGCTAGGTTTGGGTGCCCCACGAGAATAGTAACTGATAATGCAGCAGCCTTCAAATCCAAAAAGATGATTAATTTATGTCATAAATATCATATCAGCTTAGATCATTTAACTGCTTATTATCCACAGGGAAATGGGTTGGCCGAGTCTTCAAATAAGAGCCTGGTAATGATTATTGAGAAGTTGTTAGAAGATAATAAGAGATCTTGGCATACCAAACTCAAATATGCTTTATGGGCCGACATGATTAGTACTAAAAGAGCAATTGAGATGTCTCCTTTCCAATTAGTATATGGAATTGAAGTTGTTTTTTCCAGCATCATTGGGTGTTCTAGTTATGAGGTATTTTTAGGAGTAGCAAGAAGAACCAAACCACATGCAAAGAAGGATAAACAAAATCATTGAGTTAGAAGAGAAAAGAAATAAGGCTTATGATAAAGTGCAGACACACCAGGAAAAAATGAAAAATACTTTTGATAGAAGCGTGAAAGAAGAATAGTTCTAGATTGATGACTTGGTGTTAAAATGGGATGCTCCTAAAGAAGATAAACATGGAAAATTTGATCACATGTGGGTGGGTCCTTATGTTATTGCAGGTCACAAAGGGGAAAATGCATTTCGTTTGGAATATCTGAATGGGGTTTCTTTGGAAAGTAACCCTGTCAATGGAATATTTTTGAAGCATTACCTGTCCTAAGGTGGAAGGTAAAGTTGTACAATAGTTTGTAAATATTTGATTTCTTGAAAGTAGTACAGATGGTGAGACGAATATTTTTGAAGCCCGGAGTGAAGGCCCTAAGATTTAGGAGGTAAGCCATTTTTATTTAATAGAAATATATCAGATAAAAAGTAAAAAGTTTGAAAGTTTGGACATAAAGATTAAAGATAGGCACCTAGTCTATGAGTTCTTTGATACCTCACAGGGAGGATATCATCCCCAGATGGAGCCAGTTATTAGCACCTCTATTTTGAATAGCTGAGGAAGAATATGATGGAGGAGTAATAAAAGGATACATAAACTTGGCTAAGTTTAATAGTTTGATTCTATTATCAAATGGTGCATAATGGTCAATTTGGAACATAATCTGATGGTATAGAATGACTAAGGTGAAGATCTAAGGGTTAAAACATATCCGCTATATAAAGGTGTGCAGGAGATAAGGGAAGCGAATATGGTTAACGAAGCAACTATGATGGAGTAAAGCGGATGAAATCTACAATTGAGAAATACTCCACTGAGTAAAGATGCACGTTTAAAAAAAATAAAAAGGCCTAGCGGAATGTGTACATCAATATCAATCCAACGGTTTAAGGAAAAGGGTGAAAACTTATCAATGGTTATTATCGGTTCCGGAGGAGAAAGTTGAAAGATGGTTAAAACAAAAAGGTGGTAGTAGAATGTAAACAATGGTACACATGGCGACTCGAGGTGAATTCCACAGAGAAAAGCAGTTAAAGGAAAACCGCTTAGTGGAGGCTCCAGAATAGAACATTATATGAAGGTGAAGTTGACTTAGTTTTAAAAATCATTTTTATTTGCATGCTGTGGACAAGCGAAGGAGACAGCCCGCCATATTTCTGAAGTCAAACTTACATATCTACAGTCACAGGTAGGCCTTAAAACACTTAACCTTTGTTCAAAGAATTATCACCATTGTCCATTATGGAAAGAGAATAGGGGTTAGGAGTTTTAAGCCGAGTTCTGGATGAAAGGGAAGAATTTGTTGTTGATAGAGACAAAAATGTATGTGACCTGGTTTTATCAATTGGAAATGTATCGATCTCCAAGGAACGATTGTGGTAGTGTAATTTGCAGGTAAATGACATTTTGAGTTTCTGCAAGTCTTTTTCGTATTATTTTGCCATTGAATAGACTTTATCGTTTCCAAAGTTTTTTGAATGGTGCGCAAGAAATTATTCACCTTCTGAAAGAGTCATCATGAGTCATACAACATCTAAAATACTTTGTAGGATTGATGCTAAATCCATTCATGGAATACTTAATTTACCTGATAGTTTCTCTGACAATTGTGAGTTTGTGAATGAGTCTATCTTAGCCAAAATGTACAAAGGTTGTAAAACCGAGATTAGATGTGGGTTTTTGTCCAGTATCCTTAATGAAGGTCAGTCATTAGAGGGTATTTTTCTATCGTATAAAGTTCACATTTTCAAAGAAGAAGTGCAATTGGTTATGTCTTTGGTCTGTCAAATTTTAGGTTTAGATGATGACATTCATATTAGTGAAGTTGTCTTAGGTTTTTTACTGAGAATGAGTTCAATTAGTCTTGAGTCCCATTTAGTCCATTATTTCAGTCTGGATGAGTATTTAGTGGAAGTCATCCATCTCCAGTTAGTTGAGTTTCCAAAGGTTGGGTTTTTCAAATATCATTCATACCTGTTGAACATATTGTTGTGTTCAAATGTATCAGAATTACAGTTCTTGTCCACTATTTTCTCTCCAGATCTTCCAAAACAAATCAATATGTTTGAGTTTGTAAATTCCACTATGTATAAGATGTACAAATTGATATTTGATGAAGTGTTACCAAGGGTACTAGAAGAAATGAAACTCATGCTGCAGTCATCTTCAAAGCACAGAATAGGAGACTCGTTCTTATACAAAGATTTTACTGTTTTGAGGGTGTATGGTTTCACAGGGGAATCGTACAGGTTACCTGTTTTTCAAACTCCTAGAATTTTTGCATTTGAATTCATGAGGAAAATATTATGTGCAGAGGAGGAGCATTTTGGAGCATTCAAGAAGTCTTCTAGCAATAAATTTACCCTTAAAGTTGGTCCATTTGTATTCAAAAACAAAAGTGCCTTGCTGATTGTGGAAAATTTATTAGAAATTATGGATTTCCAGAAAGAACAGAGAACCAATTATGATCCACATCATATAATTTCTCAAAGGAAGCAATCAAATAAAAAAAAACCATTCTATCATCAGGTTGTTGAAGGTTTAGAGGAAATAGCCAATTTGTCTTGTTTTGTAGAAAGTTCATGAATTGATGAAAGTAGGAGGAGTGGGTTGATTATAGCAGTTCAAGCTCCTGAAAACCCTAGCATTATAAATAAGAGAAGTCTTTATGATCTGTAGGATATGGATGTGAATGAAAATAGTTCATATAAAAATATTAAAACACATTCTCAGGATGATCAAGTTTCAGGAGAAATAGTCTCATAATATTCAAAGAAAATAGTTTTGTTCCCGAAGAAGTCAGTACAAATGCATCAATTTTCCTTTGGAGGAGAGGTTAGTGCAGAGCCCAGTTCAGGTTTCGAATCCAAAGAAGAATTCATGTCAAGCTATGCTGAGAAGCAGATGCAGTCATCGAAGGAGACCAATAATATACTTCCTTGAGTTAGAAGTCTAGTCAACCAAAAGACATCACTGATTTCTACTCGGGATGTGGAGAGGAACACCTTGAAGTTCGCTATGGTAAGTGATAAAAAAGTGTCTAAGATGGAAGTAAGGCTAGATAAAATCAGTGTCCCCAACAAGATTCAGCTCCACAAGCCAACGGGATATATTATTTATTCAGATTTATTAAATGCCATTACGAAAATTAACAAATTGCAAGCCCTTGTAGATAAATTGGAAGTCTAGTTGAAACATGGAAAAGTAGAGAATAAATCAAATTTGATCCAGATTAAGAAGCTGCAGACAGATGTTATAAGCATGGGAAGTGAACCAGGAAATGCACAAGCCACCAAAAATATTTTGGAAGAAAAAGACAATACCATCCAGGTATTGAAAAAGAGGCTGAAAATTCCAAATTCTGAACATGCTCAGTCCCCAGAGTTATTTGCATTAGAAGAAGAAAAATATAAGGTTTATCAAGAGATGATGGATTGCAAAGGAAAAGCATTGAAATTACAGGAGGAAAAAAGCAAATGGGAAATGGAGAGAACTGAATTGATGACCCAAATTTCAAAGTTGAAAAAAGATCAAAACAATGAAAAGGAAATAATGGAAGAGCTGATGAGCCAAACTCCTGCTGATATAGATTTATCTCTTGTAAATATTGCAAAACCTTTAAGTGAATTTTCTGTTGATGATTTGTTAGTGCCAATGTCACAGGTGAGCCTGAAGCATATGGAAATCAAGGAATTGAAAGAAGAGATGAGAAGATTAAATCAGAACTAGCTAGAATGATTGAAAATAAGAATAAAATATTAAATGATAAAATCTAGTTGCAGAAAAAGTTTAATGAGTTGCAAGAAAGAAATACAGGAAAGGTTCCTCTACAAGGAGCTAAGCATATAATCTCGGATATATTATATATGGAAGTTACTAAGTTTAGACATTATCTAAATTTTATTGATGATCATAGTGCATTGGTTAGTTTAGCTACTCAGTGATTAAAATTGGCAAACGAGAGCATGGAGAAGAAGCCCTTAAACACAGCTCAAAATGCTTTAAATTTTCTAAATTATCTAACATATCAAAAGTTACAGGAGATTGGGATTAAAGATAGAGTAGGTATTGTACTATGGCCGAAGAAATTTATTAATAAACATCAGCTCATGAAGGTGGTGCAAGATAAATCAAATGCAATGTCTTCACAGATAAATGATTTCAAGCGTTCTTTCAAGGAGTTATTTGAAGACGGCCTCCCTTCTTTCTAGGATGACAAGGGAAGACTATTTTCTTACCAACATTATCATAATCTGTTAGTACAAAACCGCATGGACCATTCAAATTTTGAAGACCTGGTAAAAGGACTGACTGGGAAAATCATCGTAGAGAAATTAACAGAAGATTTCGAAATATTGCAAAAGTTTTTTATTGTTAGAGGAGGATTGCCCACTGTATCTTATGAGGCCTATATGGATCTGGAAGTATCTATCAGAGAAATGGAAAAGTATGAGATGCCAGGCACAGAACAATGGAGGACCGTGGAAAGATTCAGGAAGACCAAGTATATTCTTCATCCTTAAGAATAGGTGTTACGTGTCATGGACCTACTTATTCAGGCCTTGTTGTTACCAAGTTGATTATAATTAAAAGATGTGTTACCAGAACCAAAGCATGTAGTTTATTCCTAGTTGTTAGGGATATAGTTACAAAAAACTTTGATTAACAAATTATTCAGTTATTGATCTTCTTGGGAAGAAGTAATTTGTTTATATATTTGATTTTACTTGAAGTATTAGGGGTTGGAACTCATATGTTTGATCACTGTGTTTTTTGAGGACATATAATTTTTTAAATAACAAAGTCGAATGCTGGTTAATCATCACAGTTTCTTGTGTCATTTATGTTACAGTCTGTGCCTTTCCTTTCTATGTGATTGTCTTCTAAGTGCCTACATTACATTTTGTTTTCTTCTTATCTGAAGCGTAGTGTTGAATAGTTCAGAATTCATGCTTGTTATGCTCTAGCTATTGTTTCAGATATTTCATAAATATTTCTGCTAAAGTTGATATGGAATTCATCTTATGATGCTCTATATTGATGGATTATTCATGTTTCTTTCTCATTCACCTGAAATCAATGAATGACTGTAACTGGATGGTTATCTTGCCTTTGTTGAAATCCCATGTATGAAAGCTTTGTGTTATCTTTGTCTATTTGACTCCATTGCCCAATGGTTATATGTGTTGTTTCAACCATCTGCATAATTTTAAAGTATTGAATCCAATATCTGGCCCTGTTAAATTTATATTTGGGAGATCCCTCTCTAGAAATAAAAGCTAGTTTCTTTTCGAAGTGGTTTTTGTTCTTACCTTTGGGATTTTCCTTTTACAACCTAGGTACATTCTGAGTGTTAACAAGAGTTGCATATCCAATGGGGGAACAGAGCCACAAATTTTGGGTGCCGTTTGAATTTGTTTTAGCTATGTTAGGTCCATAAATGAATCTAGATTTAAGATTGCTACTAAGGGGCTTGTTTTACCCATCTGCAAATTCATTTTTGGCTCCCAAGTCAATTTTCATCAATCCCAAATCTGGAAATTGTTGTGTATGCCTCTGTTGTTTTGGTTGAACTATTTTTGGAGTGGAAGTGGTGTCTGAGCCTACTTTATAAACCTAGTGTGTGTAGGAGCCTCACAGATAGAGCTAGAGGGTTTACTTTCTTCTCTGCACCCTCTTAATAGCACTGTAAGGGAAGGAATAGCCCGAGGGACTACATAGCAGAGCAGGGGATGCTTCCTTGTGTTGGGTGTGTGTATGTCTTAAAATTCAAGATAGTTATGGTGTAGGTGTCTATAGATCTTGGATTGAGCTCACTAGCTTAGCATCCAACCTTTCCAGCTCCCTGTTACCCTGATAAACCCAACTATGTTGACTTGGTTGAGTTTTGTGTATCCTTCGCTACGTGTGAGCCTGCTAGTTTCCCCTTATTCCTTGTGGAATCATGACCAACTCGGCGGTGATTCCTTGTGGAATCATGACCAACTCAGCGGTGGCAATGTTGTTGAGTGATTGATGAGAACACTAGCATATGGTTTGGTGGAATGTTGCAATGATGTAGTTGTTTGTGAGACAAGCTTCTTCTAAGATAAGTATTCTTGTGTTTAAATCCTTGCAACTGTGTTTGTTTTATAAATCCATATCAACATGTGAAATGATGTGAATGAATGAAATTTCTTCCATTTTTTTATGATCATTTATGCATATTTGAATGTTTAAGTTCAATTCATTTTATTTTATGTTCATGGGGCTATATTTCCCAGAATGTTAGCATTATAGTCGTGTCCTCTCACAGATAGAAGGGTGGGGATGTGACAGATTGGAATCAAAGCTCTCAAGTTGTAGCAGTGGGCCTTTATGGGCCAAGAAAATAACCTAACATAGGAGGGGTGACCTCTGATTGAAATCAAGCCAGCCAAGAAATTGTTTTTGAAAATTTCTCTAAGTATGGAGAAATCGGATGACTTTGGCTAAGTCAACCGATATGTCGGATGCCTTCACTGGAAGAGAGCCGCAACAGCGGCTGGCTGTTTCCTTTCTTACCGATGCGAAGACTATGAAGGTTGGAGACAAGCCACAATGATGAGAGAAAGAAAAGGATTGAGCCAGTGGCAACAGATAATCAATGGGGGATCCACAATGTCAGCTGGGTCCCAAGGAGATGGCCGCAACGTCGATGGGAAAAAGAGGAAAATTTTGCTGCGAAAGAAATTTTCTCAAAATATTCTAAGTGTTGGATGATGGTAGAAAGTTGAAGTATGAGCCGCAATGATGGAAGATGGAAGACGAAGTAAGAGCCTCTGAAGCGGCTAGTGAGAGAAGAAGTCTGGGCTACAGCAGCGGTAAACAAAATATGTTTGAGCCGCAATGGAAGGTGAAAGGAAAACATCAAGCCACAACAATGGTGGAGGAAAGATGGAAATGGAGCTGACATAGCGGCGGCTAGAAAAAGAAGAACGAGCTGCAACAGTGGCTGAAAACTGAAATTTAGAGCTGCTATGGTAGATAGAAAGTGAAGTTCGAACCGCTATGGTGGTGGAAGAGAAAGGAAGATCGAGCCACAATGAAAATGGGTAAAAGAAGAAGTCCAAGCCGATAAGTTAGCAAACGGAAGGTGAAGAAGAAGGCGACAGTGGAAGCTAGAAAATAAAGAAGAATCCATAATGGTAGCCGATGACAAATGAATATTGAGAAGCTACAGTGGCGGGTGAAGATCGAATATCTTTTCGATGAAGCGGGTGAAAATTTTGAAAATTTTGTCGAAACAAAGAACTTCAGCAGGGTTTTTTAGTGAGATATGCAAGGCTAGAAAGATAAAAAATGGAAGCTTGTTTATGCACCAGATTGCGTGAAATTGATGTATTTACAGAAAAAAAAGAAATACCCTTGACCCTCGTCATCCCCTTCAGACAGTCGTTCTTGTGAAAAAAAATTATGTGTTTCGGGAAAAGTTGTCAATGTATGATTTTTCCAAGTGAAGGTAAGTAATGTATGATTTGTGTGAATGTTGTGCAGCTAAAAATCATGTTTATTAACACATTTTGCAGAATCATAGTCGTCTTCAAAGGAAGCATTCCAAATAGCGCAGTTGGGTAAAGTGAGTTGCGGTTCAGCCATGAGAGCCTTCAGCATTAATGATGCATAAGATCCTTATGACCACGAGGAAGATGTTATGGGAGAAAAAATCTATGTGGGGAATGCTGAGATAGAATCAAATGGGAGAAGATTGCAAGAGACTCATGTTGGATAGGGAAAGGAGCATAAGAAGGAAGTTCACACGCACAACCAAGTAAAATGTGCCACGCACATGATAGAAGCAAAGGAAGATCGCGAAGGGAGAAAAGGGCCCACGAAGGCAGAACAAAGAGGTGCGCAATAAACGAAAGGTAAGCGCGGAAGCACGCAAAGGGAAAATGGTCGAAAAGCAAAAGGGTGGTCATGGGTGTGGAAGCCAGCTTAACTCGATGGATGCCACATGAGTGGAATCATGCTGTAAGTAAGGCCATCAGTTCCTTGTGTCGAGTAATGATCACTATAGCTGTAGCCTAGGGGCGGATGATGGTGACAGTTAACAGACTTCCTGTAAGAAATTGACCTGAGGCGGTCATGTAAAATTATATAAATAGGATAGATTTAATAGTTAGAAGGTTGCTTTTTGTTAGTCATAATTATGGAGTAGGTTTGAGAGATGATATCTGTATACAGTTGCAGAGAACATATCTAAGAAGAAGGTAATCAGGAATCTGTAAGAGGCAGTGAGGATAGTACAAGGGGAGAGCTCGAGTAGAGTGGTGTAGATGCTAGGGGAGTTGATCTAGGATGTGTACAGATCTGTAGGTAGTAGCAGTAGATTAGGAGAAATAAAATAGAAAGAATGAGAACTATGAGTCTGAACTTAAAGACATATCTCAAGATTATTCTATGTCTCGCAGACTGCAACATGCTATATCGTTTCTCATGCCAGATGAAGAGCACCTTGGTGGTTTTTCCCAGATGGGTTTCCACATTATATCTTGTGTTTGAATGAATGGTTGACATGGTGAATTTTTATCTGATTAATTACTAGTTGATTTCTTTATAATGTTCAATGTGTTTCTGTCTCTGTTAATTTCTTTCAATTGATAAATGGATGAACGGAATGCCTTGCTGAATTAAAACTGTAGATATATCATTCTGTATAATTCCTGTTATGAATCCTGACATAAGCCATAGAGCCAATTGACGTGAATCAGCTACGTTGCACGAGTTGTGCCAGCTGCAAGGTGAAAAGGGAATTCAGGTCACGTACGATGACATACAGTTGTGCTAAGTCATGCAGAAATGACTCCTCCATCCATCCATCTTGCTACCTTTGTTGAGCTCCTTGGCTATGAGCCAAGGGACTATACTTCCTTGACAATCACGGAAACATGGTTCCGATGGTTACCCATCTATGAGATATCTTGGGTGATACTGTGCCTACCTCATAGGTGTTACCAATAGGGATTGCTCTATCGGGACTGTATCTCAGTGTTATGATTATTAATCCTCCCTTGTCTAATTTGGTCATATGTCTAAATTAGGATTCATGTCTAAATCAAGAGTCCATCCAGTCTATTTTTAGTCATTAGCATCATTGGGTCCACTTGTCCTAATTGGGGCACATGTTTCAGTTACTAAAGTGTGGGGAACACTAATTGAGGCTTACTGCCATTTATTGCACTTAATTGCATCAGTTTAGGAGCCTCCTAGACCAATCCATACAATTTAGGAGCCATTGGGAGTGTCAAAACCAACCAAGATCAGTTTAGTTCAGTTGATAACTAGTCAAGCTAAGTTAGGAGTCAGTTACATCCAGTTCTAGTCCTCTACATTCAGGTAGTGCTAGGTTTACATGACTACACTCATGAGGGGTGCATTTCTCACCTACCACAGTCAGTTATCCTTAGTCAACACTGAATGTAACACTTCAGTTGTGTTTTGGAGCTCCGATGAACTCCAGTTATGGTTTAGACAAGGTCAGTTAACTATTGAGTCCTCCGATAGTGATTTAGACAAGGTCTTAGTTACCTATAGTCAAGTAGAGTCTATCAATTCAAATTTAGTCATGTGGATTTGAGTTTCATGTTGCTATTAAAACCATCGTACTTCATTGTAATTATTATCTGATTACTTTTTTATTAATTAAATCATTCACAGCTACAAGCCATTTTTGCATTGTTTCATTCTTCAATTGCTGAGTAAATTGTGTGATCTATTTTGTGAGATGTGTATTTTTCCACATATCTTGCGCAATTTAATATGGTATCAGAGCCTCTATGGACAAGACACCTCTCCTCCTCAGATCTCTAGTTGGATCATTTTTTTTTAGCAAATTTCTCCTTCCAGTACTGCACCAGAAGCAGAGAATTTACCACTTAATATCCCAAGTTAGGAAATTGTTGATCAAGCTTGCTTGATCAACTATGTTGGGTGTGAAGGAAATTCCAAAAGTGCAGACTGTCGACCTTACTTTGTATGTTTGATTGTGTGACAGGTTATCAACTTTTCTTACACCATTCGCTACAAGCAGCTCTTTCTTCTCACTGCATTCGCTACAGCAGCTTAGTCGTTCTTACTTCATTCAAAATGGCTCATCTAGTAGAGCCTCTCACTCCCTTCAACTATCACCAGTGGAAGGAAGACATGGTGGTAATTATTCGCACCAAGAAACTCTTCATACTCATAGAATAAATAGAGGCAATTCCATCTTTAAATAATGACAAAGAAAAGTACTTGAACAGGCTTGATGAAGACCATGGACACTTGCTCTCCTCAGTCTCTAGAGATCTTCGATTCCAAATCCAAGGATTGAATACTCCCAAGGAGGTTTGGGACAAGCTTGCCTCATTTGATAAGCAAGATGAGATGAGGATCCATCAACTAGAAAATGATCTTATCGCTCTTAATCCATCAAACTTCTAAACACTGAATGAGTTCTTCACAAAGTTCAAGAACCTGATATATCAATTGAAGCAATGCAAAGTGCAGAAGGATGAATATCAGCTCATCCTAGCCATTCTCACAAAGCTCAATGTAGAATACTCAGTCTTTGTATCCACCTTCCAAAAAGTAACGCTCACTACTCCAAATTGGAAGATGCCCACTCTTAATGCCTTCATCCAATCTCTTATTTCTGAGAATGATAAATTGATCCAAATGGGGATCATTTGATCTTCCAAGGATCTAGCTCTATTTGCAAGAGGAGATAAGGTAGCGAATGACAAAGGGAAGCAAAGAGATGAGTCTCCTATGAAGAAATAGCAATCAAAGGAGACTTCAAGTTCGAAGAGAAGAAATAAGAATGGCAAAGGCAAAGTCCTTTGCTCTTACTGTGGAAAGGGATTTCAGTCAGAAATATCTTGTATGAGAAGACAACTTGATGAAATGGCTCTTGTTTTGAAGAAACATAGCATCTTTGTACCTACTAGCGCAAGGAAGGATGAATTTGAATAAGAAGAAGATGAAGAATACCAAAGGAAAGGCCATGCACTGAAGGCTTGTTGCACATCAACACATGCCTTCCTCATTGATTCTAGAGCTTCCAACCATATAGCTACATCCAGAGAATCATTCTCTTCTTTTCAATCCTTTGATGGTCCTAGTATTCAGATGGGAAATAACAGTAAATTCCAAACAAAAGGGAAGGTTCAAATACGTGCTATCTGTTCCCTCCCTAGCTTCAAAACTATTATCTGTGTATCAGATGACCCATAATGGATCTCCAAAGTGAGTGATCTTTGGTCCTGACTCACGGCAGATCACATATATCTCTACTGGGAGCATCATAGCAAAGGGTGCTGCAAATCATGCTTCCAAAGCATATGAGTTCTCACATTTCATGCCTCCTTCAGAACCAGTTCACTCTCAGCAGCCACTTGCAGGGGAAGGTAAAATCATTGCATTACCTCTTTTACAGCTTCTACTAGTATTGTAGATCCATCTTTATCAGTTTATAAGATTGAGATTCAAGGTGACTTAGATCTAGATTCAATCCCTACTTCCAAACTGGAAGCTAGGAAGATGACTGGAAACTCACCTGACACTCAGAAAGGAAAGACCCTTGTGCTATGCCATGCAATCTTACCTCCTTTAGAGAGATGAAATAGACTCCTTGTAAGATTCTATATGGAAAGGGCTCAATCACACTACATTCAGAAGAATCGATATGATCATACACCTCTTCATTCAACAAGAGACAAAGGTTACATTCCTCCTTCCTTCCATCATCATTTTTTGGAGAAGAAGGAGAATTCTACATGCCATGCCCCCTAATACTTGTGCACAACACACCATGCATGTTGCTTCTCTACCTCACATAGATGAATATTGCAGCAACATATTTTCAAGTTTTTTAAACTTGAGACTTGATTCTACCTGCTTAAATAGAGGGGGGGATTTTTTCCCATGTGGTTTTTTCCCCAGCTCCTTGTATTAAGTAGTTACTTTATTTTACTTGATGTAATGGGTGACTTATGGTCTTAGTTACCAGGGCCCACAGATTGTCCAAGTTAGCATTTAGGGGGGGTGTTAGGATTATTAATCCTCCCTTGTCCAATTTGGTCATATGTCTAAATCAAGATTCATGTCTAAATTGGGAGTCCATCCAGTCTATTTTTAGTCATTAGCAACATTGGGTCCACTTGGCCTAATTGGGGCACATGTTTTAGTTACTAAAGTGTGGGTAACACTAATTGAGGCTTACTGCTACTGATTGCACTTAATTGCATCAGTTTAGGAGCCTCCTATACCAATCCCTACAATTTAGGAGCCACTGGGAGTGCCAAAACCAACCAACGTTTATTCAGTTTAGTTGATGACTAGTCAAGAAAAGTTAGGAGTCAGTTACATTTAGTTCTAGTCCTCTACATTCAGTTAGCGCTAGGTTTACATGACTGCACTCAAGAGGGGTGCATTTCTCACCTACCATAGTCAGTTAGCCTTAGTCAACACTAAATGTAACACTTGAGTTGTGTTTTAGAGCTCCAATGAACTACGGTTATGGTTTAGACAAGGTATGTTAACTATTGAGTCCTCCAATAGTGATTTAGACAAGGTCTTAGTTACCTACAGTCAAGTAGAGTCTATCAATTCAAATTTCCTCATGTGTATTTGAATTTCATGTGGCTATTAAAGCCATTGTACTTCATTGTAATTAATATCTGATTACTTTTTTTATTAATGAAAGCATTCACAACTGCAAGCCATTTTTGCACTGTTTCATTCTTCAATTGCTGAGTAAATTGTGTGATCTATTTTGTGAGTTATGTGTTTTTCCATAGATCTATGTGCACAATTTAATACTTGGGTAGTTGTTGGATCGGTGGGTTGCATAGAACTTGGGTCACGTAAGTGGGGAAAAGTGGCCAACAAATGGTTCCATTGCCATGAACCTCTTGATTAAATCAAAGAGATGTTATGGCACCCAATGAAGGAGGAGATAGAATACTGGCTAAAGGACAAAACGCTGATGTTCGCACAAGAAGAGGCCAATGAAATATAGGGGAGTGCAAGGATGTGGATAGGGGGACTATCGTAGTGTTTGAGTCGCGTAGTTTGTGGAGCAGATATGCTATGTAAGAGCTAGAATTAATATTGAAGGTAGTAAGAAGAGATGTTCTTGGGAAGTTCTGAGGATGAGTTAGGCATTGGATTCTTGAGAAGCGAAAGGAGGTTCCAGTCAAGAAAGAGGAGAAAGGTAATAGGAGGCAAGAGGGCCTATAGACTGCCTAGAGAGGGTGAATATGGATGTGAGTCATACCTAGATGAAGGATTTTGTGACGAAGATGAGGAGTATAGCTTGATTTATGAGAGATCAAAATCGGGAGGGTCTATAGAATCACCAAGAATAGGGCATGACTATAGTATTCCAGAGAGATCACCTAGAGAAAGAATTAGAAGTCCCTCAACTAAAACCCTTGTGAACAATAGCAGTCCTAGTGTTGGGCCTGGTGAGTAAGAAAGCCCATCTGCGATCCCCATAAATCCTGTAAACTTAGGAAATCTAATGAACAATCCCAACACCACCCTAATGGCGGGGACAGATGTTAGACTACCCACCTTTAAGGGGAATGGAACAGAAGATCTAGAACAACAGTGGTTCCTTTGTGGAATTTGTCTGGATGGTACGCTTAGTACATAATGTGATATAGAGAAGGAACAGATGATCATGACTTGAAGGGGTCGCGCCCTGGATTAGTTCATGAAATTTTGTGTTGCACTAGTAGAAACCCCATAGAACACTCTCAAGGAGAGTCGACAAGAAATGATCTCGAAGTTCCGAAATCCCCAATCAGAGTCCCAATGTATTACCGAGATCAACGGAATTAAGCAGGCTCTAGAAAAAATGGTATGGGACTTCGACCAACAGTTTAAAATATTGATGGCCAAGGTCAATTTCCAGATGTCAGACATACAGTATAAAGAGTGGTTTATTGCTGCTCTACTACCACATATAAGAGGACTGCTCATGTAGCAAAAGATCATAATGCAGACGGAGGCATTGGAATTAGCAATGAAGCTAGAGGATTCACCCATTGGGGATGGTGCCCCAAGAATGATACAGATTCAGTATTAGTTGTCTAATATGACTATTCAACTCCAAGATATGAAAAGGGGAAAAGAAGCACACAAATACCTCTGGTGTACTCGATGCCAGACCAACGAACATACCAAAGATGAATACTTGGCATATATGAACTACGTCTCGTCCGGTGGGACAAACCCATTTAATAGACAAGGATTACCCTGGTGTAATATATGAAAAACAAGAGGACATCGAGATGCAGATTTCCTATCCATGCACTAGACGGTATGTACACCAACTAGTCTATATTGTAAATTTTGTAAATCTGTAGGCCATGATGAAAAGGATTGTAGGGATTACCAACTCATGAGGGAGAAAATGGTAGATGCATATTTGATGAAGACTGAAGAGAAATTAAAGATTGCATAGACCCCACCTTAGTTCCACACTACTCCCCAGTTTCAGGATGCACCTCATTTCCCATATCCATAGTAGTTTCATATTGCACCACAATTTCATAATACGACACCGTATAACTTATACCAAAAATAGTACTAGCAACCGCAATACCTGTTACAACCACCTCAAAGCAGGGGTTGCAATTATAGGGGCCTGGGATGAGGAGGATTTGGTCACGAAAGAGGGCTAGTTGTATCTTACAATTGTGGAGTACTAGGGCATTACGCTTGGGACTACCCAGAACCTGCAAGGACTTTCTCGTATTGCAGGAAGGATCACAATGTGGAGCAATGCCCACATCTCATCGCTCGACGAAAAACCCAGAAACTTGGAGTAGCCAACCCGGTACCAAACCCTACATCGAATCCTGTGCCGAATGCTCCTTATCCAAACACCAGTATCGATATATAGATGATAGTCACTGAACCATGAGAACCAAATGTGGTAGTGGTCACGAGGGGATGTGTTATGACAAGTGTGGACCAAGCTACATAAACAAACCCTACGATGCACACACAACCCCAGGTGTGACCTGCCACAAAGAAGAAAGTGGGAATTGATATTCAAGAACAAAAGTGCATATTCATGGATGTGTGCCCAGATTTCGTCGATGCAAAGTCACCATCTACCTCAAGCCAAGTGAAATATATGCCTGAAAGATTCCAGAATATATTTGAACAATGAAGTATGGACAAAACTACAGATAAGGTTAGTAAACTTAAACCTTTCTGTCAATTTGTTTAGCACTAATCAAGGATAAGGAAGCGATTGCAGAACTGGAGGCACTCATTGAAACACTTCTGAAGGGAGACCCTCCACCAAATAAGGTTAACAGTATCAAGACCAAGCTCAATATAGTATGCTAACTTAAGATGACCACGCAAATTGGTGATTATGATATGGACTATATCATCCTCGACTTGGGATCTGATTTCAACATTCTAACCTCCCAGACGTGGGAAATAATGAGAAAGACACCCTTAGAATGGTCCCCCATCCAATTAAGTCTCACAAATCAAGAAAAGTTCCTCCTTGTTCGTAGGATGGGTCACGTTCAAGTGGATATTGAAGTATTACGCACTTTTGTGGACTTCAAAGTCATAGATATAGTAGACAATACCACTCCATATCCCGCACTGCTTAGGATTGATTGAGCAATGAAAAATCAAACGATCATAAATTTCAAAATAAGGATCCTATAATTTGAAGATGATGATATGTGGGTCGTTGCGACCCTTGACCTGCTAGAAGGACCGAGGTACGTTGAGCCATTGTTCAACGAAGGGTAGGGTGACCACCTTGACACCATCTACAATATAACCACCCTTCGGGAATACTATATTAATCCTACTACAGATGGTAACCTAAATTGGAAATCAGAGATTTCATGTACATTAGACTCAGGAGAGGCACTAGAGAAGTGGCAGAACCGATTGCATGAAGTCTCGTCGAGAAAATGTGCCAGGATAACTAAGTTTGTCAAACGAGTAGGAACTCAGTCGTGACCACTGCCCACATATGAAGGACTGCCCAACTTGGCAGTGTTCTTAACTGAATTTGAAGAACTGGTAATAGAGACACAATGATTGTCTGCACTATATTTTGCATTGAAAGCTATGCCCACACGATGGTGGGGTACGCATAAGAACACCATAACTGAATGGTCGTAATGTAGAAGGATCCTAGAATTAAGGTTTGGGGAATAAATTACAACTCTAATCCAAAGATATACGAGGTTATCAGTTCCTGGTAAACACTTAGAATAATGTTCCACAACATTCTCGAGTTACCCTCGCCAGGAATGGGTTCACCATTTCATCAATACTATTTAGACGGAACCACGAGGTTGGTATGCATCTATGGAGCTATGCCAAGAAATAAGGGAATGGGAATAATTTGCACATAAATTCACTTACACATTCCAGTTTGCAAATGAAAAATATACAGTTGATATTGCACTGAAAACTATTAAGGAGAAAATATTCACCGAGATCCCACTGGAGATTGTGTATTCTCAACCTTGTTCTGTGCATTCCAACCAATTCTATGAAACAATCCAACATTGGATGACATGCTATAATTTCTCTAGGGATTCGGACGATGATACGACCAACATCAATATCCCAGAATTGAAATGATCGCATGAGGAAGAAGGAAGCAGAATTTCCAGTGAGCAGTTCATTAAACCGCTAAATATTAAAAAGGTTAACATTGGATCGAAGGACAATTCGAAATTTTCCAACATTGGAGATTACTGGGATGAAGAGACAATAGCTGTTACAGCTGATTTTACCACACATGGTGGATCACACATTAATGGCCTTAGTTGTCTGTCTGCAGACTCTTTGGACCCCATGGACCAATTTTTTACCTTTGATGTTTCCAATATCATCCCTAAAAACATGCATTATTTTCCATATGCGGCTTTTAAACCTATTCTCACGTATATACGTGGATATGACCCTTAAACCCGCGTACATCAGGATTTGTGCAAAAGGCCAAATAGTTTTGGATTTTTCCTTGATGTGGAGCTGAGTCACTTATTTCTTGGCCTTCCATATTTCTTGATATCACTCGGTTTTGACCTTCCATTACACCATTGAAGCACTATATAAGGAACCCTTTGGATACATTGAAGGGAGAGGAACTGAAGAGCAAGAAAATTATTCTCCATTGTTGTCAGAGCTTATACTTGAGTCTACATCCCTTTGTCCCTTGAAGCACTTTGTGTTCTTCCCAAGCTTGCCTTTGCTTGTGAGCTTGCTATCGAGAGATGGAGGATTGAAGTGGTGGAGGCCCAAGTGGAGGACTCAGTTTCTCCAGTTCATAGATGTGCCAACAAAGGTTTTCATTCTTGTAATCTATGATTTATATTAATATAAATATCTTTTCCTATCCAATAATGTGTATTTAAATGAATATTGAATCCATGGATGCTTTTAAATGCTTATATGTTATTGATTATATATGCTAGTGTAGGTCTAACACTATTATATAGCATGCTTGTCTTGATTGTTGATTGTTGAGAGAGTAAATTGCTAACACAAGCGAGATTGGAAAATCTCAATAGGGATCTACATAAACCATTCAGAATAAGGTATGTTTCAAGATCCTTTAGTGTTAGATGTTTATTTCTCTTGCATATTGGGAAAGGATTGATTTCTGTGGCTACTCTATCTTTTTTGGTACCCCAAGCCATAGGAATTTTTCTCCATAACAATAGCCAAAGTCACATATATATTACATGAATTTTAGGACCTATCCATGAAAAACTTCAGGGAAATTAAGGGAATAGTCACAATACCAGTGAAACAGCGGCCATACAGATTAAACCCACGTTATAAGGAAAAAGTAAAAGTAGAAATGGATCGCATGTTGGAGGCAGGAATTATTGAACCAGCTGAAGAGTCGGAGTGGATAAGCCCCATATTCATCCACGACAAGAAGGTGACAGGTGAAGTCAGAATATTTGTCGACCTGAGGAAACTAAATGATGCCTTCTTGCATGATCCATTCCCTACACCATTCAAGGATGAGGTTTTGGAAAGCGTTTGTGGATAAGAAATGTACTTATTCACAAACAGTTTCTCAGGATACCATCAGGTCCAAATTGCACACGAAGATAGACACAAGACAACCTTTGTAACATAATGGGGATGCTACCAATACACGGTAATTCCCTTTGGCCTTAAAAATGCCTCTACTTTTTTTCCTAAAATAGTAGTATCTGCTTTCAAAGATTTTATTCATAAATTTCTTGAAGTATACTTTGATGACTGGATGATCTTTGGTCTGGTAAGAGACCATATTGAAAATTTGCACATGATGCTGGAGAGGTGTCGCCAGTATCAAACTGCACTAAAATTGAGAAAATGTATATTTTATGCACCATTCGGTGTACTATTGGGCTATGTAGTATGCCACGATGGGATCCTAGTCGACCCAACAAAGGTAGCAATTATCCTAGACTTACCTCTACCTACATCGATCATGCAACTCAGGTCCACATTGGGACATATGGGGTATTATATGAAATTCATAAGAGGGTATGGAGAAATAACTACCCCAATGGAGAATCTACTAAAAAATGATGCGAAGTTCGAGTGGAATGAAAATTGATAGGAGAGTATGGATAATCTGAAGAGTAAAATGGCTACTACACCAATACTAATATTTTCGGATTAGAAAAAATAATTCCATGTACATGTTGATGCATCATCGATTGCGCTTGGCATATTTTTAACGCAACCAGGAGATGGCGCAATTGACGATCTAATCATATTTGCAAGTAGGAAACTATCAACAGCCGAGAAAAATTATACCACAATTGAAAGAGAAGGCCTTGCAATGGTCTATGCACTACGAAAATTCAGACATTATCTATTGGGTGGACACTTCAAAATGTTCACTCACCATTCTGCGCTAAAGAACCTGGTCAATAAGTTAGTGTTGGGGGGTGAATCTGCCAGTGGCTCCTCCTATTTTAGGAATTTGACTTTGAAGTCATTGCGAAGCTAGGATGACTAAATTTTGGGAATGACCACTTATCATGAATTGAAAGTAGCGAGGAACCCACATCTCTAGAGCACAATTTGCCAGATGTGCATCTATTCGCTATAGATGTTCTTGATAAATAATTCGATGCGATTATAGAATTACTAAATATAGGGTATGCACCTGAATATTATTTGACATGGAAAAAGAAATAGCTATCTATCAAGGCCTCAGACTACAAGTTAATCACGGGACATCTCTATAAGTTGGGATGAGATGAAATACTATGAATATGTGTCTTTGATCTGAAATAAAATGGGTAATGGCAGAAGCACATGCAGGTGTCTCCGGAGGACACTATGTCGGGAAAGTAACAGTGCGCAAGATTTTGCAAGACAGACTCTGGCAACCAACAGTACATATGGATACAAGGAAATACTGTCGCAATTACGATAAGTGTCAAAGAATGGGGAAACCATCGTGACATGATGAAATGCCACTTGCACCACAAATTACACTGCAGGCCTTTGATAAATGGGAAGTGGATTTTGTTGGCCCTATTAGTCCACCGAGAAAATGGACTCATGCACGTTATATCATCACTACTACAGATTACTTGACAAGATGGACAAAGGAAACACCTATAAAATATTGTACTACTGCAACTGCAGCCCACTTCCTATTTGAGAATGTCATCACAAGATTTGGTTGTCACAAAATCTTAATCAGTGACCAAGGTACGCATTTTGTAAATAAGCTAATTATTGAACTGACTACAGAATTCCAAATCCAACATAAGAAAACAACACCCTACCATCCTCAAGCAAATGGAACTGTCGAGGCATTCAACAAGGTACTCGAAAATGCATTGGCAAAATATGCAATGTGCGCAGAGATGACTGGGACCAGAAATTTTGCAGTATTATGGGCCTATAGAACAACATGCAAATGACTAACTAGATACACCCCTTTCCATTTAGTCTATGGAGAAGAATTAGTTGTGACCATGGAATATATTGTCCTGAGCCTACAAATTGGTACGATAACAAAGATGACAGATATTGGCATTGTAGAAGAGAGGCCGACATAGCTGGTTCAAATGGAAGAAGACCGTTTAATTGCAAGATTCCATCAAAATGTTGAAAAGCAGTGGAAAAAATCCTGGCATGACCGCCACATCGCAACAAAGCAGTTCAAGGTTGGTGGACTTGTTCTGATGTATGATAGTAAGTTTCTCAAGCATCCCGGTAAGCTCAAAATGCACTGTTTAGGTCCATATGTAGTTGCGCACATTACTGAAGTAGGCACAGTAAAAATACATAAGCTAGATGGAACACCAGTAGCGGGAATGATCAATGGTAGTCGATTAAAACCCTATCGTGATGACTGCAGCATGGTCCCATAAAGCCATGATGCACAAAAAAAAAAAAATTATCAGAAAAGGCAGCTAGCCAAAAGTGATAGACATCTAGAAAGTACTGATATCTTGTAAGGGCATGGGAAATTCAAAAAATATCCAGCACCACTAAACGTTCATTATCATTAAAATGGCATGCCCGAGAAGAAAGGAGGTGGACTTCTTGGTCCCATCTTGTAGACTGCCCTTAACTGCCTTGAAAAATGCATAATGGAGCTAAAGCGTGAAAAGGATGAGCCCATGTGATCCCCCAAAGGGTCATTCACTCTGTCCATCCAAATTAAAGACTCATCACCTATAAATAGTCCTTTCCCTTGGCCGCATAACCTTTACATTGTTTTGATGAACCAGCAAACCAAAGAGCCGAGCCTGCTACATAGACCGAGCCATCCTTCAAAGCCAAAGACCTTACTTAGTAAAATATTTTAACAATAGTGAGCACTCTAGTAAGGACATCTTGAACCGGTTTGGCCACCCAAGAATATGAAGAAAACCTAGGCAAAGTCGAAAGTACTACCAAGACTGAGGATCATCAAAATTCCACTTCAGAGTCTACCGCTTCCATCAGAAGCAGGGAGTCAACTCACATAGATAACTACCTCTCTACCACTAGTGCAACCAGCGGGAGCCCAATTTTTTTTCATCGTACAACCCTTGAATTCCAACCCCCCAAGTTCCTTCGGCCCTATAGCAAAAATACCCAAAGCTTGCAGAGCCGACCCAGTCCGTCCATCATCACCAGAAGCAGAGATCACTGAAGAGGATAAGAACTTAACGCTGCCCTATGTGTCTCCCAGGAGGCCCAGTGTCGTATCAATAATGGTGAACATTCCAGAGCTATTAGAAGAACCTAGTATTCCAAAGGGCATCACAAGGCCTGAGGATGGCACCAAAATCTAGGATTCTATCATAACCAAGCTTCAAGTATTAAACTTTGAAGACTATGACACTAGGAAGCTAGACATCTCCAGAGATCAATTCATGGTCATAAAATCCAGCCAACCACCAGAGGTAGACGTTGTCTCTGCACTAGAGTATGTGTGGGGATTAGAACAGTCTGGTATATTAAACCTGCTCCTTGTGCCTCATTTCAGTCGCTTTGGACCAGTCAGAATATATGTTAAGCAATTGCTTGTGTGCTTCCATGGTGGCTACCTTTGGCTGAACAAATTATATGAGGTGATAGTGGACTTGATTTTGGCCATTACAAGTGTGCCGCTGAATGGACTCGACCCGACCACATACTTACATAATGAGGGGGAAAATATAGACAAAAACAATATGAAGGATAAGTACCAGCTCTTCCATGGTGAAAAGGGTTTTCTCATTAGCTCCATCAAGGATAGTGTTGTGCAAGTAGCAGCAAAGATCTTATGTAGCAAGGTCCTATGCAAAATGAGGTCGGCTAAGTGCACGGCTGCAACAGTAGAACTTGCAGAAAAGTGTGCACAGGGGGGGCACATTAACTTGTCCTGGTTTTTCTTGAATGAACTGGTGGATGATGCGTGAGAAGCACAGGAAAAACCCATAGCTAAGTTTCACTTCTCTTGGATCTTAATTTTAATTTCTTTTGCAGTATGGGCTCTTCCAACGGACTATCAGCCTATGGATATCCCCGTAGAGTTCCTTGGAAGGCCTTATCAAAACCTCTGGGACCATATGGACAAAAATCACAAGACTGATACTAGGATTACATTTTTCCTATAGGGAGAAAGGCTACGAAAAATTGTGCATGCACAGTATCGGCTGACTCCTGCAACAGTTGCAAAGTATCTTCTCATTCAATTCCATGCAGCAGAACACAACATCATCTTGCAACCCTTTGGGGACCCCAAGAAGCAAGCGCTTCCAACACTACTTAACCTCAGGGATGCATATATTGAACGAGAAATAAAATATTGTCCTGAGGAATGGCTTTCCCATCGTGAGAAGGTACCTCCATGACAACAAGTGCCACAGGAGAATCTACCAGAGAACCCAAACCAACATGGCACCAATTCTAGTTTGTAGGAGCCCTAATATGGCTCCCATGAAGATGAAGATGAAGATGAGCAAGATCTACCAAGTGCCAACCTTAGCAACTCCACTGCGAGTGAGGAATTGAGCATCGAGAAAGCCAGGAAAAAGAGGGAAAAGCAGCTCATGCAAGAGGAGGAATATGAAGACACATTGACCTTCCCATATAGAAAGCGAAAGAAGGTCAACCGACCCCATGTCAAGGACATACCAGACGCGGACCTAACCCTTCTGCGCGACGTCATTGCCGAAGTTACAAAGAAAACTTTGGGAAATATTGTGACCAAGAAAACCAATTGGATAGTATCCATCACCACAAAGGTTAACCAACTCACACAGATTATCATTGAAGTGCAAGACACCATGGACGTTGGAACCTATGGTGTCACCCAATCAGACGCCTTAGAAGTGCCAATAATTGTCCTGCCCCTAACAATAGAAATTCCTGCGGAGGCATTATCTAAGAAAGGCGAAGAAAGCAAGGCAGGTCTCCCTAACTTTGACCCATTAATTTTAAATTTTCAAAGTTAACTTTGCCGCAGATATATTCTATTCAATAGGTCGTTGCCATAGAAATTAGAATCCAAGAAAATACAGTTGCATCTCAAGTAGCTAAGGAAACCAGGAAAGTAAGGTAGCAAAAGCAAGTTATCAACCTCTAGCACGCAGACATAGAATTCCAAGCTCAGAAGAAGCCTTCTTTAGAAAAAGCAATAAAGGAGGTAGTGGTGCAACTCTTCAATGAGGAAACAGAGGTTGAGGTCAAACCGGTGCATCAATTGAGACATATATCCAAGCAAGCTACAAAAATCCAAAAGCAGATCCAAGAGATGAAAACCAACCCATAGCCCAACGCGCCTCCAAAAGTGCTGCAACAAAGGTAGCAATTGACAACTCAAGCTATTGCTCGGTTGAGGAAAGTTGAGAGCATCTGTGCAGAAGTAGTGGAAGCAATCACTACAACATGGGAATAATAACTCATTGATGATGCAACTATGGAGCAATTTTCCGAGCAAGTGCAGCAAGCAGACTTACAAATCTTGGCACTGAAATTCGAGATTAAGAAGCTTCCAATGAAGGAGAAAATCACCAGGGGCACTGAGCTTAAGGAGCTCCTCAATAAGGCCATAACCCTATGCAACTAGCAAAGAATGCACAACAAGGAAATGACTGAACAACAGGCTGAAGCCGAACGGATAACAAAGTTAATTTAGCTAGTTCAACAACGAAATCACGATTTCACTAGCACATTGGCTAGTGCCTCACTAGAACACCCAAGTAGCAGCCGATTATAAGAACTCAAGCAACAGGAAGATGAAGCTTGCTAGGAGATAGAATGACTTACACCTATTATAGCCCAGTTCCATCAAAACGTTTGCAATGCTGAGTAGCTTGAAGAGAAAGATATAGCCGCAGTGGATACCATAGAAGAACTAAGAGAAGAAGCACAAGAGGAAGAATGCAACACAAATAAAGACACATAGGAACATAATGCAGAACATCAAGAGTGCCATCAAGAAGGATCGGACCAGATGCAGAACAAGTTATGGGGATAGACTTATCAGAACAGGCTGAAGAGGAAGTCATATAAGCCCAAGTAAAAAAAATGAAAGGTACAAAATGCACAAGCTATAAAGCAGAAGTAGCTAAAAAACAAAATTCAAAAGATACCGCGTAGGTCGGGTGACTCATATGTGCTTTGCTTCATGGCTCGGGACAAGCCACAGGTGAGTGTTGGGGGCCTGTTGGACTGGGAAAGGGGCATAAGAAGGAAGTTCACTTGCACAACCAAGGAAAATGCATCACACATGTGATAGAAGCAAAGGAATATCATGAAGGATGAAAAGGGCCCATGAAGGCAGAATAGAGAGGTGTGCGGCAAAGGAAAGGTAAGCGCACAAGGGGAAAATGATCGAAAAGCAACAGGGCGGTCATGGGTGCAAAAGACAGCTTAAGTCATTGGATGCAACATGAGTGGAAGCACATTGTAAGGAAGTTCCTTAGTACCTCATGTCGAGTAATGATCACCACAACTATAGCCTGGGGGGCGGCTGATGGTGACAGTTAATAGACTGCCTGTAAGTAGTCGACCTAGGGAGGTCATGTAAAATTATATAAATAGAAGAGATTTAATATTTAGAAGGTTTCTTTTTGTTATTCATAATTACGGAGTAGGTCTAAGAGATGATATCTATATACAGTTGCAAAGAACGGATCTAACAATAAGGTAATCAAGAATCTGCATGAGGCAGTGAGGATAGTACAATGGGAGAGCTCTGCTAGAGCGGTGTAGATGCTAGGGGAGTCAATCCAGGATGTGTGCGGATCTGTAGGTAGTAGTAGTAGATTAGGAGAAATAAACTAGAGAACATGAGAACTATGAGTTTAAACTTAAAGACATATATCAATATTAGTCTACATCTCGTAGGATGCAAGGTGTTATATCCTTTCTCATGCTAGATGAAGAGAACCTTGTTGGTTCTTCCCAGATGGGTTTCCATGTTTTCTCATGTCTGAATGAATGGTTGACATGGTGAATGTTTATGTGATTAATTACTAGTTTATTTCTGTATAATGTTCAATGTGTTGCAGTCTCTGTTAGTTTCTTGCAATTGATAAATGGATGAATGAAATGCCTTGCTAAATTAAAACTGTAGATATATCATTTTGTATAATTCCTTCTATGAATCCTTATGTAAGCCATAGATTCAATTGACGTGAATCAACTACGCCGCACAAGCTATGCCAGTCGTGAGGTGAAAATGGAAGTTAGGTCACACACAATGACATACAATTATGCTCAGTCGCACA
This sequence comes from Pseudotsuga menziesii, assembly GCA_001517045.1. NCBI lineage: Eukaryota > Viridiplantae > Streptophyta > Pinopsida > Pinales > Pinaceae > Pseudotsuga > Pseudotsuga menziesii. The sequence goes on from LPNX010953973.1 coordinate 81,312, forward strand.
TAACTGAATCTTCCGTTTAGCCATCCTACTACCTTGATTGAGCTCCTTGGCTACGAGCCAAGGGACTATACTTCCTCGATAATCATGAAAAAATGGTTCCAGCAGTTACCAATATATGAGATATCTCAGGTGAGACTATGCCTGCTTCACAGGTGTTGCCGATGGGGCTTTCTCTATCGGGCTAGTATATCGAGTAGTTGTTGGATCGACAGGCTGCGCAGAACCTGGGTCGTGCAAGTGGGGAAAAGTGGCCAACAACTCCCCTAGATTTTACAACCACCATGAGAAGCCTAAGGGTGGATATGTAGAGTTATAGGGAAGATAATGAATGATTGGTTAAGGCTAAGGAGGTGTAGAATCAGCTGAATGTAGCCATGCTGCAAAGTTTGATAGACATCTAGAGGTGGATGAACTCTGGGGACTGGACAGTAAGACTGGAAGGTAGTAAGAGCGGTACCAGAAGAAGGAAGAGATATCCTAGTGAATCATCTGAATCTAAAGGATCCACTAGGGATTCAATTTCTTCTTCTCACAAGAATGAGAGGAAGAGGCGTTACCGGAACCATTCACGTGATGAATGTAATTCAAGGAAAGGCCTCCTACCTTCAATGGTGAGATAAATAATGGACAAGAAGCTAAAGGCTTGGCTTCTTGGGATGAGGAAATATTTCCAAGTCCAAGACTATTCAGGAAATATGAAGGCTAGGGTATCCATATTCAATTTGACTGGAAGAGCACCCATATGGTGGGAGAACTATAGGAAAGCGAACAATATTAATGAAAGGAGGATTGTGTGGAAACAGTTCGACAAGTATTTCAAACAGAAGTACCTCTCTAACATGTACTATGATGATAATATCACAGAATTCCATGAGCTAAGATTGGAATAGCAGACCATGGAAGAGCATGCAAACAAGTTCTTGGAGCTATTGAGGTATGTCAGGTACATCAAAGATGAGAAAGTGAAAATCCAATGTTTCCTGAGTGGATTTCCTCAGTCTTACAAGGACAGAATTGAGTTTTATGAACCTAGAACTCTTAAAGAAGAAATAAGGAAAGGTAAGTATTGCTATGAGAAAAGAAAAGGAAAACCTGATTATCATAAGACATGGAAGGACAAGAAGAACGAGAATTCTGACCAAAGGAAGAAAGGTTTAAAACCTTATAACTTCAGGAATCAACAGAAGCATCCATCCCAAGTTGAGAAGCAGCCAACTAGATTGGTGAGAGAAAATCCCAAAGAACCACAACAGAACAGAGGACCACTCCAATGTTAAAAAAGTGGAGGACCCTACATGCGCAAGAATTGTCCACATGAGAATGAGAATGCAAATCCATATTAAAACATTCAAGAGGAAGAAACAATGGGTCAAGTAGAAAGGGTTGTCCCTAGGATTTATGCAGAACAGGAGGACCGCCAGGAAGATCACCAGTCAACTATGGTTGAAGTTGTAGGTAAGATTGTCATGCAATCTATTTCTATTTTGACTAGCCCTATTTCTACTCACAGTTACATTACCCCTAGAGTAGTGGAGATTTATGATTTTAAGAAATTAAAGCATACAAAATCTTTGTTAGTTCAGCTAGCCACTGGAACTAAGAGAAAGGTTAGTGAAGTGGTAGAGAAATATTCGTTGGTCATGAATGGATTGGTCACTTGTGTTAATGTGAATGTTCTACCACTTGGTCCCTATGATGTTCTAATCAGAATGGATTGTTTAGAATCTCACAGGGTAAATCTTGATTGTTATAATAATATTTTTGAATGCATGGATGAAGAAGAGAACCCTAGAGTTGTAAGAGGCATTCCAAAGGTGATTTCGGTTAGGAATATTTCAGCAATGCAGTTGAATAAATTATGTAGGAAAGGTTGCCAGTTGTATGTATCTACAATACCCCAGTTTTGACCCCATTTGCGTTAAAGGGTACATGACGTATATTTTGTAATTAATCATGGTGAGGAGCTAAAGGTAAAAGCCCCACCATCGATTCAGTTGTGTTATGTTTTCGGCAAGAGGGATGGTCACTGATGGTATATCGTGCTATCCAACACATTATATCTTTGAAATCATGTAAATACACACATCAATTTAATTAAACCTACATCCAGCTACGACAGTGCAACGTTAAATAAAAAGGGCATGATTCCAAAGGTTAAGGAGGGTGTTGTCTAACCCTTGGGGGCCATTGGGAGTTAGCCATGTGTCACCACCATGTTATTCTGTTGTTAGTTGGGGGCATCTACTTGCTGGCAGGGAAAACCACCACCATGCTCACTCCTACACCCACTCTCCATGACGTACCTTCTGGGTAGCAAATGGTTTGCCCACTATGTTGATCGCGAGTTTGTTCACCTCCTCTCACGAGGCTGAGATAAAAGGTTCCACATTCCTTTGTTTGGGGTTTTAACTTTCCTCTCACACCACCTTGCTAATTGGAGAGACATTATTCCTCCTGATCATGCATAGAACCTATGTTTGTTCCACCATTTCCGAGGGTGAAGGGTGCGTTGGCTTCATCGTAGAGAAGGGACCCTTGTTTTCGCATGCTGCTGGTGTGTTCAAACTGTGGAACGATATGTGTTTCTTCGTGATCCATGATGTGGGTCTCTTTTGTGTGTTTTCCCACATTTTTATTTGGGGACTGTGCCTTCTCCCACACCGCATAGTTCGTGAGTGTGTCCCCCTTTTTCCATTTTTCTAGTTTGTGTAACTTTCTCTAGCGATTGCATGGAGGATCGTGTCATGTGGGCTTAGGGTTTCCCGTGGACTGTGGTTTTCCTTTTATTGCTTGTGGTCTACGTTTAGGTTCTTCTCCTATCCAGGATTGAAAGTCACTTCTTCACCCCACCAATGCTGGCTATGAAAGCGTGGCGTGGCTTCATTATTAAGGGAGGATCCTTGTCCCACTGTTGTTTCAGGTGCTCCCTTCCCCATCTGCAGACTGTGTAATGCTACCGTCATTTCCTTATAAGATTGGGACTGCTATTTATTTACCTGGGTTTCAGGCTACTGTGTATGCAAGTACTTTCTAGGTTGCTGCTGAGTTGTTTTGGCCATGCTAGGGCCAAGAACAACTCTGAGTTGTCTTGTTGACTTGAGTTGTGTTCACCCTTTTATTTGGGGTTGTCACCCTGTGGCCCTCATCTTCTTCATAGAGCTATGAACTATTGATTTTGCTGTGGTATGTAGTGGTTGGTCTTCTAATTGTTTAGAGTAGGATTAGAGGCTAGGTATGCCTGAGAAAACTGGTGTTTGAGGTCATCAGCTTGGCGTTTAGCCTTTCCTAGCTCCTTGACGGCTTGATAAACCCTACTTTGTGGGCTTGGCTGATTGGTGTACCTTGGCTATGTGTAAGCTTGCTTGACCCTTATTCCTTGAAGAATCATGCCTAGCTTGGGGGTGGCAGTGTTGCTGAGAGATTGATGAGCATGCTGGCCTATGGTTGGGTGGAACGTTGCAGCGATGTAGCTGGTTGCAGGACGAGTTCTTGTCAGATGAGTATTCATGTCCATTTTACCTCTGCAATTATATTTACTGATTAATGAATATGATGAACATGTGGCATGCTTGAATGAATGTTTGTTTGCTTCCGNCGTATGTTTTAAGATTAAGCTTTTTATCATTATCAACATTATATGCATGTTCATGTTCATGGGGCTGTTTGCCTGTATGTTTGGTGTTAGTAGGATCCTCTTCACTGATGAAAGGGTCGGGGATGTTACAATGTGGTATCAGAGCTCAAGGTTGTAGCATGGGCTTGAATGGGCCATGAAAGGTTAGATAGCAGAGGAAGGTTTCCTTCTACCTAGCAGCAATCAGAAAATTGAAGACAAGAAAATTCACACAATTTTCTAAGTGCCAAAAATATTGGCCTATCGAAGCACTTAGTGGGAATGCCTCCCAATGGATAGTTGATCTGACGGCCGATGCGGCGAAAGACTGCGGAGGAAAAATTTTGAAAAATTTCTAAGTGTTTGGCCATCGGCACATCGGAAGGCTTAGACGGATGAATCATCGATGCTTAGCCGATTAACCGCCACTCTTGCGGATGGCTAGACCATTATGCCTCCAACTGATAGAGCTTGTGATTGCCGACGCCATAAAGAAAGTTTAAAAAATTCTCTAAGGCCCAAAATCATCAGCGATCGAAATAAGTTAGTGGTTCATGCGCCCACCGTTGCGGAAGCCTAGAGCATTATCCTTCCAATGAGAAGACGTTTAGACTACCAATGCCGATCAAGTTATGCTTCAGGCGCCGATCGAAACATATTAATGGATTGGGCCACCGATCAGTAAAAGATCGAAAATGACGAGCTGTCGTTGCAGCTGCTAATTGAAATATTTCACCGACGAATAGAAGATAGTTGAACTGATGAAGTTCGAAAAGGAAGAGAGAGAAGAATACTTTCAAAAATTTCTCTAAGTCCTAAAATCATCAGCCATCGGCGATGGTTAGTTGATCACATCACCGATGCTCAGATAATTCATTCGCTGATGAGCTATGTTGGGTAAAATTTATTGGTCAAACATCTGTCATTGCAAAGATTGTGAGGACTAACCATCCAACAAGGAATCCATTTGAGCGCCGATGCCACAGCTTCTAGGGGTTCCGATTGCCGATGGATGAAGAAAATTCAAAAAATTTCTAAGGAACAAGATCATTGGGCATTGAAAATTATCGGAGATCGAGTCACCGATGAACAGTGAACTAATCCTCCGATGCATACAGGTTCCCGATGCCAGTGTATTTCAGCCTCCGATCGAAAAAGGATCGAAGATGATGAGCCACCGTTGCGGCTGCGGAATGAACTATTCCACTGAAGCTAGTCCTTCCAGCCGCCGATGCCGGGGTGTTCAGTGAACGTTCAGGATCACTATGGAGGCAAAAAATGGAATAGAATTAGGTGATGAAGCAGCCAATGCGAAGAATAAGAAAAAGGAAAATTTGTGAAAATTTTCCTAAGTAAAGAAAACATAAAAAAATTTTAGTAGAATACCCTTCCGATGAATAGTTGTTCCGACCACCGATCAGAAAAGTTTAGTTGATCAGACCAGCGACCGGAAAAAGTTATCAGATGGAGAACTGCCGTTGCGGCAGCCATGTGGGATAGCGTTTCTATGGTTAGAATTTTTATTTTTCGATCGCTGACACATAGTGCTCAGTGGGTTTGAGCGTCGATAGAAGCCGAAGCGGACAGTGGCTATCAACAAGACTATCACTCTCATAGTTAGAACTTTCGGCTGTCGATTGTGTTTAGGTCACCGATGCCACGGAGTGTTAAGTTAAATACCATCGACACATCGGAGGCAAGTTGTTGTCTAGTCACCACAATGATGGGAATGTTAGTAATTTGAATCACCGATGCCATGGAGAAACTTAGTGGATTCAGCTCAGAAGGTTAGATAATTACGGTGGAAGGAAATAGAAGAGCGACCCACCGATGAAATTCGGAAGTTTAGACAACTACAGGTTTGACACGCCAGAGAAGGATAGATAAGCAGACTGTCGATGAGCAGCGTGGAAGATTAGTTGGTTTGTCGCTGAAACAATGGAAGGTCAGTAAAGAAAGGACCCGATAGACAGTCCTGGACATCAACAATACAGATCGGAAGACTAGTCCACTAAGGATTTGAAACGTTAGAAACTTAGTTGGGAAGTGACCCGATAGGGAGAAATAAAATTGGGTTTTCCAGTGAAATTTTCAGTGGATTCTAACTAACTGTTTCAATGAATTTTCATGGAATTTTTTAGCAGTTTAGGGCTGAAATTAACAATTCAAACCAAAACATAGTTGAGTGTTTTGCCTAAATTTGATGAATGTCATCATTTTATAAGTGGTGTGGTTTTCACACTTGAGGTCAGAATGAAGCATGTGAATAGGTGTTGGAAAGCTTATCCAGTAGGGAACAAGGGAAAGTCACCAGAATCTCAGTATGGAGCAGAAAAGTGCTAATGATGGCCTAAAAGAGAAAGTGCTGCTGTCAAATGGACAAATCTAGGAAATTGCATGCCTAGAGGTAGCAAGTCCATGAAGTCAAACCAGCTGTTGTGTGGAAGAGGAGTTTCATACAAGGATGTGGGACTTGAAAAGGGAAGTTTCCTTAAATCCTATCTCGCTAATTATAACTAAATTTCATAAGTTTTTGAGGGTATGCTTTGCATACATAGGATATTGAGGATTATACATTTATAATGAACCACTAATGATAGTTATTTCATTGGTGTTGGCATTAGTGGAAAAACCAACAACAACATGGACCTGACTGAATATGTTGCTGATGCAGTCAAATGTGACTAGCAACCCTCTGGAGAAAGGGATAAGGCAACAAGTCCATAATCAAAAGTTGGTGAGAAAATTCTGCAATATCCTGCAAAGGACCAACCAAACTGGTAATGACAAGGGTGTAAGTAGGACCCATGAAGGTAAGAGTTTGACTATGATAAATTCCATGGAGTGGTAAAGGTAAGAGACCTCATACCATGTGGATATTTGAATGTTATACTAAATTCATATAGAAATGTGTCATGCCTGTATATGTTGATTGAGCTTAGTAGCCCAAGGAAAGTAAGTACTGATGATCTTGATTATAGTAATGCATCCTATATGAAGTAGTCATGGTTAGGCCTTGCATGGTATGTTGAATGCATAGTATTCCTGAATCAATGCAAGGTAACATTGAATGGGTATGCATTAAAAATATTTTATGAATCTTGTAGTTATGCATTGAATGAATGCATAAGAAGGGTGTGAGTAATTGATTACGTAAGTATGGGTGCAAGGGTTGTGATGCATTGCATGAATGGATTGAGATAAGCGCATGTGATATTATGAATAACTAATGGATGAAATGATGAATTGATGACAATTCAAGAATCATTTCAAAGGATGTTATGAATGCAGGATAGTAAGTGCATGAAGAGGGTAGTCATGATCAATTGGCTGTCGAAAATGCTCTATGAAAGAGAAAGGTGGTACAAATGATACGCTTGTGAAGTAAGGAGTATCTAAACATTTCATTTAAATTACATGAATGATGTGACTATATCCTGTAATTTAAAGTATGATAATGATTGCATGAAGTAAATAAGTTTTGGTAATATTGATGTGATTAACAGCTGGAAATTTTTGAATTTTATAAATTCTGAAAATGCTTCAGTGATTGTTGTAGCAATGGAAAAAGTTATAGGCATAAAGACTTACCAAATGTTTGGTTGATTGAAGTTCAAGTTTTAGGTAGATTGTTTGGGATATGGAAAAATGGGTAAGAGCATGAAAAAGGTCGGAATATACCATGTGAAAGAGCAAAACCTCATGAGAAGAGTCTCATGGCTGTGATAATAGTTTGTATGCATAATGAGTTGTAAATTTGAATTTGTAAATTTCAGATTTGAGAAATTGCTGACAACTACTAATCATTATTGGCTTGCATAGAATTGTGTTAGGAGGACGCATTGTAAGTGGGTGTCCATGTTTTGCTAGTAAGCATAAAATCATAATAGATATGATGGTGCTGCTCACAAGAGATACACAATTGAGGATCACCTCATTGCCAAGCAAATCGATTTCTGTAGTAAACAAAGTTGCAATTCCTATTGAATTTAATTACTAATGTCATTTGCTTGGTTATGGACAATCAATTTGGATTGTATTATTAGATAATGATTGACTATTTGGCTATTTGTTGAATGTTCCAGGGGTACACACTGCACAAATATCATGTGTGATGGCTTGTAGGATCCAAACTTCATGGGAAGGTTTTCCCTTATCTTGAAATGGGTTTCAAAGGAAACTCCATTGAACATTTTGGAAATGTCTCATCTACTACATGTTTGGTAAGAAACATGACTGAGATGGTATAGATTACGTCGGTAAGACATGTGTGGATATGAAATGTAAGAAGGAATTGGGATGGCAAAGCGAGGCACTGTCAACTCAGAGAAGGGAGCCCCCATTCCTCCTTAATGAAGGAATACTTCCTCGACAAATGGATAAGTCTTCTGTGACCCTAGCTAAGAATATGCATGTCAAATTATTAAATTCAATATGTAGAGCATGTTTTGATTTTGTTTTCATTATGGAAGATTGCTTGAGTATGCATAAGGCCTACATGGCACACACCGGAAAAGGGTGCACACTTTTTCGATGTTAGATCATGGAAGGATTTTTCAATATTGATTACACCCCAGTGAGTGGACACAATCCCGGTGTCTCAATACTTGATAGTGAATGGTGTGAAATATGGTTACAATTTTAGAGCAATAACACTAACGAATATGCTTATATTGCTTGTGTTGTCAGGATAAGCAAATGTAGTTACAGTGTGGTCTCTTGGGTGATATGGAAAATGGTCGTTTATTGTTGATATAAGGGCATGTGTTGTTGATGATGGTCTGATAAACCCAACAAGGGTTGGCTTGACTATGCCTGATATATGTGTGTGTGTGTGTGTGTGTGTGTGTGTGTATGTATGTATATATATATATATATATATATATAATTCCATAGGCGATCCCAAGGCTTGCAAAGCAAAGCAGGATCCTGTCGACCAACGAGGAAACGTGCAATGCAGATAAGTATTGGATTATTTTGCAATATTTTGCTTATGAATATACATGTCTATATAATTTGGTTATGATGTTTTAAACTCTTGTTCTAGAGATAAAACTGATGAGAATAAACTAAACATGTGAATCTATTCAATGGTTGAAAATAGGTATCGCTGGGAGTGAGGACTATGAGAGCATCCTAAGGGTGCATGTGGACATGTGACTGTCTTGAAGAGATTGAAATGAGTGGTAATGAAAAAGGTGCTAGTAAGACTGTGAAGGTCCTAGCAGCCGAGACAAACCATGTGGGGAGGCTCCATGGTTTAGAGGTCTGAAATAGACTGGAGACACTAAGTGTCATGACCAAGAGGGATTGGTCCAGCATTCATGGTGAAGTGAAAGAGGCTGAGAGCATGAAAATCCAAAGTGGTGGTGTGGGTTCTAGGATGGAACAAAAAAAAGAGGGAAAAAAATTCTTGTTGCTCTCTCTTGCCTTTTGATTATATATATATATATATGTGTGTGTGTGTGTGTGTGTGTGTGTGTGTGTGTGTGTGTGTGTTTACGGATTGTGAAAACAAAAGATTGTTGAATGCATGTATGACTAGAAATAGAATATGTGTAATTTCTTAAAGTAAATTATGAATGCTGGAATGGTTAATTCCTTGCCCAAGAATGGACATGAATGAGCTCATGTGCCTCTCGGGAAGGCATGAAAAATATGAAAGTCTCCTTGATGAGGCTTGGACTGTCATGCCAATTGGGGCAATTAAATGACTGATATTAATGCCTATATTATGTTTGGTCTAACAAAATTTCAATGATGCATTTCACAGGTGAGAAAGGTGAAATCCAGTGGTGCACATTGATCATGGCGGCATACCAAAAGTTGTTGACTTGGCTGGAATTCTCCTTCAAATGATTTCCAGGACCCAAGAGAATCTTAGAGAGATGCTCAAGATATATAAAAGGTAGAATGAAATGAACCACCATATTTTGCAAGAATCCATTGGCTTACAAAGGGAGGTGAAAATCCTTCTAGGAGCAATTGACACCAAAAATGAAGGTGGATCAATGATGGGACATTCATCCAAGCGATCCATTGAGAAACAGTCAAGGCATGAAGACTCAAAGGAAATTGAGCAAGTAAAGATGAAGCATCCAGTGAAATGCTGGGAATGCGGAGGACATCATTTATGCTAGTACTGTCCCACAAGGGAACATCAAGAAGGTAGTAGCCACAAAGTTCCTAGGCTTTGGGATAAGCCAAGAGCTGAGAACCAGCAAGAGAAGTTCTGGGAAGCCGAGGTGCTTGGTCCTGAACATTCAAAGTAGATAATTGAACATGGGACAGGTCTGCAAAATTTAGAAATTTTGATGTGCAAATTGTATACGTATTGGAACACCGAGGATGGTGTTATTCCAAGGGGGAGGGGATTGTAATACCCGGTTTTGACCTGGTTTGTGTTAAAGGGTACATGATGTATATTTTCTAATTAATCACGGTGAGGAGATAAAGGTAAAAGCCTCACCATCGATTCGGTTGTGTTATGTTTTCGGCAAGAGGGATCATCGTCAATGGTATATCATGCTATCTGATACATTATAGCTTTGGCATCATGTAAATACACACATCAATTTAAATAAACCTATATCCAGCTAGGACAGTGCAATGTTAAATGAAAAGGGCATGATTCCAAATGTTAAGGTGGCAGTTGTCTAACCCATGGGGGCCATTGGGAGTTAGCCATGTGTCACCACCCTATTGTTTTGTTGTTATTTGGGGGCATTTACTTGCTGGCAGGGAAAACCACCACCACGCTCATGCCGGCACCCACTCTCCATGACGTACCTTCTGGGTAGCGGATGGTCTGCCCACTATGTTGATCGTGAGTTTGTTCACCTCCTCTCATGGGGTTGAGATAAAAGGTTCCACATTCCTTTGTTTGGGGGTTCACCTTTCCTCTCACACCACCTTGCTAATTGGAGAGACATTCTTCCTCCTAATCACACATAGAACCTGTGTTTATTCCACCATTTCCAGGGGTGAAATGGTGCGTTGGCTTCATCACGGAGAAGGGACCCTTGTTGTCCCATGTTGTTGGTGTGTTTAGAATGTGGAATGATCTATGTTTCTTCATGATCCACACTGTGGGTCTCTTCTGTTTGTTTTCCCACACTGCATAGTTCGTGAGTCTGTCCCCCTTTTTCCATTTTTCTGGTCTGTGTCACTTTCTCCAGCGATTGCATGGAGGATTGTGTGTTGTGGGCTTATGGTTTCCCGTGGACTATGGATTTTCCTTTATTTCTTGTGGTCTGCGTTTATGTTCTTATCCTGTCCAGGATTGAAAGTTGGTTCTTCACCCCACCATTTCCAGCTGTGAAAGCATTCCATGGCTTCATTATTAAGGGAGGATCCTTGTCTCGCTATTGTTTCCTGTGCTCCCTTCCCCATTTGCAGACTATGTAATGCTATCGTCGTTTCCTTATAAGATTGGCTACTGGTTATTTACCCGGGTTTCAAGATGTTGTGTATGCAAGTAATTTCTAGGTTGCTACTGAGTTGTTTTGGCCATGCTAGGGCCAAGAACAACTCTGAGTTGTCTTGTTGAATTGAGTCGTGTTCACCCTTTTGTTTGGGGTTGTCACCCTATGGTCCTCATCTTCTTCACAGAGCTGTGAACTATTTGTTTTGCTGCAGTATGCAGTGGTTGGTCTTCGGACTCTTGAGAGTAGGATTAGAGGCTGCGTATGCTTGAGAAAACTGGTGTTTGAGGTCACCAGCTTGGCATTTAGCCTTTCCTAGCTCCTTGAAGGCCTGATAAACCCTACTGCATGGGCTTGGCTGATTAGTGTACCTTGGCTATGTGTAAGCCTGCTTGACCCTTATTCCTTGAGGAATCATGCCCAGCTCGGGGGTGGCAGTGTTGCTGAAAGATTGATGAGCACACTGGCCTATGGTTGGGTGGAACGTTGCAGTGACGTAACTAGTTGCAGGACGAGTTCTTATCAGATGAGTATTCATGTCCATTTTACCTCTGCAATTATATTTACTGATTAATGAATATGATGAACATGTGGCATGCTTGAATGAATGTTTGTTTGCTTCTGCTATGTATATGAAGGGTTATGCATCTTCGTATGTTTTAAGATTAATATTTTTATCATTATCAACATTATATGCATGTTCATGTTCATGGGGCTGTTTTCCCGTATGTTTGGTGTTGGTAGTGTCCTCTTCACCGGTCAGAGGGTCGAGTACGTTACAGTATCTCATATTTTAGAGGTAACATAAACTCCTGTGTTGGAGGAATGTCAGGTGTTCCAGGAATTTAGGGATGTGTTTCTTGATGAGATTCCAAGGCTTCCTCCAAAGAGGGGCATTGATTTCACAATTGAACTTGTGCTAGGAGTAGCACTAGTATCCAAGACACCCTACAAGATGAGTACGCAAGAAATGCTAGAGTTAAAGATGCAACTGCATGAGTTGTTATAGAAAAAAGTATATCAGGCCGAGTGTGTCTCCTTGGGGAGCACCATTTTTGTTTGTGAAGAAGAAACATGGTACACTCAGTTTTCATGTTGATTACAGACAGCTAAAAGAAGTCACTGTGAAGAACAAATACCCTTTTCCTAGGATTGATGACCTCTTTGATCAAATGAGAGGAGAAAAGGTATTTTCTAAGATAGACTTGAGGTCTGGTTACCATCAGGTGAGAATAAAGGATGAATACATTCATAAGACAGCCTTTAGAACAAGGTATGGACATTATGACTTTGTAGTGGTACCATTTGGTCTCACAAATACACCAGCTACATTTATGTGCCTTATGAATAGTGTCTTTATTAGGTATTTGGACAAGTTTGTTCTTGTTTTCCTTGATGACATTCTTATTTATTCGAAGAATGAGGAAGAGCATGAAGAACATCTGAGATTGACATTGCAATTGCTTAGGGAGCATCAGTTGTATGCAAAGTTGAGCAGGCGTGACTTCTATAGAGATAGGATTCGTTATTTGGGTCACATTATCTTATATGAGGGTATATTTTTAGACCCTAAGAATATTGAGGCCATTATGAGTTGGCCTACTCCAAGAAATGTGACAGATTTAAGATCTTTTATGGGACTTGCAAGATACTACAAGAGATTCATTGAAGGATTCTCCAAGGTTGCACATCCAGTCAATTCTTTGCAAAATAAGGGAATAAAGTTTGAATGGACACTGAGGTGTGAAGGAAGCTTCTAGTAGTTGAAGAATATTCTCAGAAGAGCTCCAGTATTGAAGATTGCAGACCCAGAAAAGGATTTTGTGTTGTGTACTGATGCATGAGGACAAGGGCTTGGAGGATTCCTTTTGTAAGACAACCACCTGATATGTTATGAGTCAAGAAACATGAAGGAGCATGAGAAGAACTATGGTACTCATGACCTAGAACATGCAACCATAGTACATGCTCTCAAGATGTGGAGGCATTACTTGATGGGTAGAAGATTTGAGCTTAGGATAGACCATTGTGGTTTGAAGTATTTGTTCGATCAGCCTACTCTAAATGCTAGGCAAGTTAGATGGTTTGGTTTTTTATGTGAGTTTGATTTCAAAATCAAGCACATAAAAAGAAAAGGGAATAAGGTAGTTGATGCACTCAGCGGGAAGGTGAATGAAATGCATGTGGCATCCATTAGTATTTGTTGGTTAGAGTTGAGGCAATATATTGTTAATCATACTGTTGGAGATGAGTTGTATGAGGAGGTAAAATAAAATTGCAGCAGCAAAGTCTTGAGAAGAGATATGAGGGATACAAATTGGAAGAAGTTGGACTTCTTACTTATAAGAACAAAATCTGTATTCCAAATATAGCATATTTGAGGAGATTTGTTATGGATGAGATCCATCAAGTTCCATATTCTGGTCATCTAGGATATCAGAAGACAATTTCTACAGCCAGAAAGCAGTACTTTTGGCCAGGAATGAAAAAATACATGGCTGAGTACATTTCAAGGTGCATGAAATGTCAGCAGGTAAAGGTTGAGCATCAACACCTAGCAGGTTTGTTGCAGCCTTTTCCAGTTCTAGAATGGAAATGGGAAGTCATTTCCATGGATTTTATTATAGGATTTCCAATGACTTGGAGAAAACATGATTCCATCATGGTTGTGGTGGAAAATTTGACAAGGAGAACACATTTTATACTGGTTAATTATACACATAAGACTGATGACATTGCAAAAATATTCATGAACGAGATTTTCAAATTGCATGGATTTCCTAAGGCAATAGTATTTGACAAAGATGTCAAATTCACTTCCAATTTTTGGAAGGGGTTATTTGCATATTTGGGTACCAAGTTGAATTTCAGCACTGGATACCATCCTCGGACTGATGGGAAGATAGAGAGAGTAAATCAAGTGCTTGAAGACATGTTTCTCATGTATGTGATGGAAAAACCAACCAAGTGGGAAGATTACTTACACTTGGTAGAGTTTGCATATAACGATGGACAAAAAGCATCATTGGGGATGTGTCTGTATCAAGATTTGTATGGAAGGAGGTGTAGGACACTAGTGACTTAGGATAATCTAGTGAACAAGGTTGTGCTTGGTCCATAATTGCTCAAGGAGATGGAGCAAGAGGTTGTAAAGATAAGGAATAATATAAAAGCAGCTCAGGACAGGCAAAAATGCTATACAGATAAGCATAGGGTGAACAGAGAGTTTAGTGTTGGGGATCATGATTATCTCAGAGTGAGGGAAAATAAGAGATCCTTGAAGCTTGGAATTTGTTCCAAGTTGCCACCTAGATATTGTGGGTCGTTTGAAGTGCTTGAAAGAATAGGGCTAGTTGCATATAGACTTGCGTTTCCTACTAGCACTAGAGCTCATAATGTTTTTCATGTGTCCTTGCTTAATAAATATGTACATGATACTAACCATGTGATAAATTGGGATGTGAATTAGGTGGAACCTGAGGGAGAGTTCAAAATTGAGCTAATGCGCATCCTTGATAGGAAGGTCACAATTCTCCAGAACAGATCCATAGGGTAGGTAAAGGTGCAATGGTACCACTGCGGTCCTGAAGAGGCTACATGGGAGCTGGAGGATGCCATGTGGTTGGCATATCCATTTTTGTTCAATTCTACAGAGCACGGAGGAAATGCCAGTGTAGCATTTTGTTTAATCTTTTAAAAGCACTGAGGACAGTGCTATTGAAGGGGGAGGGGAATGTAACACTCCCATTTAGACCTCTTTTTCATTAAATGTATATGATGTATATATTTTAATCAATCATGGTGTGGAGCTAAAGGAAAAAATCCCCACCATGGATTATTGTTTTTATGTTTCGGCAATTAAATCGGTGCTAATGGTATTTTGTGCCAGCCAGGTGTTGTTGCTGCAACAGCTACCCCAAAAAAAATTATTTGTATTTTTTAGGACCCCTTTGAAAGTATTAGTTTTCTCCTTAAAGTGCTTTGATTCATCCTTTACAATTTCTACCCATAATTAAGAGTTCCATAGATTCATTTTTTCACTAAGGAAGAAAGTGATTTTTGGTCCACTGCAGCAGGTGGTATCCCAGCTTTGTGTTGCTACAGTGGATTCTTCTTTGAGTTCAAGCCGCTATGGAGAATTATTATTTGAGTTTGGGCTACTACGGAGGGTTATTTTTCATTTTCGAGCCCCAATGATGGGCGCATTTTTATTTCAACCCCATAGCGGATATTTTGTCGTGATCAAGATGCTATAGCGGACATTTTTCTTGTTTGCATGCCCATTATTTTTAACTTCCGCTACAGTGGAAATTTTTGCAATTCGCGCCAACTACGGTGATGATTTTTTTTTCTTTTTATTTTGAATTGATCTCCGAGAGTTGATACATCGGACATTTTCCTTGGGTTGAGCCAATGTGGCAGACTCTTCTTTCATTTTGACCCGCTACGGCAGGCGGTTCTTCAAATTTTTTACGGAAGTAATTATCGATGCGTTGCTGCTATGATAGAGGAATTTCTTATTAATATCTTATCCTGGTATGAACCACCACTGTGGAGGATGTTTGAACTTAGAGCCGCTATGGTGGCTAGAATCTCATTCTCCTCATCGATATGATTTAATGGTCGAGCTGCAGGAGAAGGTAACGAAAAAATGTGGAGTTGTGGGCCAGTAGTTGCAAGTGGGTCAGTGTGATCGAGTCACCACATCAGGGCTTTTCCCATGATGACTTCTATTTTCAGTCAGAACCATTCAGCACTAACGATATTTTTGCTATTGTACATGCAAGTTTTAATAGCAGTTTAAGACCCTCGGAAGGCCATTTTATTTACCAAACTATGAAGTCTTGTTAGAGGAGAAAGTCGGTATGCCAACTTGAATGATAGCCAACTTAGTCGGTTAGCTAACTAAACTAGAGATTAGGTTGGCCACCTAAGGTTGTGTCGGTTCACTCAACTGACGGGTAGTTATTTTGTAACTGTTTGTAAATCATATATATTAGGTTGTTGAGCCAGATGAGAACTCAGATTAGTTCTCTGTATTGTATGGACCCTCTCATGCTAATATAATATGTTTTTCTATCTACTTTTTCTTGTCTCTTGTCTCTGTTATGTATGTATGTTTTAGTATGTATTATTGGTAACCTTATGTGATCTATGAGATTACAACAATGGTTCTATTGCCGGTAGTACATGTCTAAGATGTATGCAAGAAGATGATATCAGAAGAAGAGATTAAGGACTGGTGGGAGCGTAAAATAGAAAATTATTTGTAGAATTACGCACGAAGAAACAGATTAACTAACGCACAAGAAAAACAAAGATTCTTTACAAAGACACATGATAAGTTTGTAGAATCAATGCCCCAACGTCTGAAGAAACTCCTGGATGAAAAAGATGGAAGGGACTAAAGATCAACAGTTACTAGAAAAACCAATTCACGGGGGAAGAACAAACTTATTAGAGTGGTTCAAAAAAATTGTCGACGAATTCTGTGAGGAGAAAGTAGTAGAAGATAAAACTTCAGTGGAAATCATCAAGAAGAAATTCTACACAGACCTCACCGAGAAATTTTTGTGTTCTTTACCAACCTTGTTGTTTAAATTCCTAATCGAGAAGGGAGTGGATCATATTGTCGAACCCCATCCATCACTTCGTGGACCACCATTAAATCCTAATTCAGTGGAAAAGAAAAAGAGGTGGGAAAAATTCATTGCTGAAAGGGAGTGGGAATACTTCCTAAGCAAGTAGACAGAACTATCCAGGATTTCTAAAGCGTTGGGCAGGATATGGGGGGGTAGTTTGTCATATGTCAGAATAAAGTGGAGTGGATTCTAGTCAACTAAAAGAAATACCAATCACCAGTAATGAGAAATCAACCTAAAAAGGAAATCGAGAAGACAGTGTCACACAAAGGTATGATGCACTTCTAGAAAATAGAGAGGGAGAGGAGGCTACAAAGTAGGGAAGAAAGAAGAGAAAGAGCTTTAGTGCTGCAGAGAGGAATGCGTACTAGGGTGACTGACCAAAAAAGAGATCTGCATGAGTTGGGTCATGACCGACAAGAAGAAGGCATGGAAGAAGAGGCATCCCCTATGGAAGAAGAATTTTGGATAGAGCAGCGAGAAGCTCTCCAATTAGAAGTTCCCCAGGAAGTAAAACCTCAAACAGATCCGTGTACCTAGATACAATATATTGTCGAAGAGGACCTCAAACTAGGAGATGGTGACTTTGGTATATGGAGCCGACTAGATGACGAGACATACACTGGTAGACATCTCATTATCTGTCGACCAAAAGAAGGAAATTGGGTTACACTTCAAGCAGTACCCTCCAACCAAAGTATCCACTTACTTTTACCGACACATGAAGGAGAACCCCCCTGCCAAATACAACTTTGGAGGACACAGAACATTTAGAACTGTGGATAGATAAATGCAACTGGACAATGACAGAACAATTCGACACCAACCGACTACTGGTTGAAGAGGAAATGACAAAAAAAACATTTGGGAACGAGAGTTCCGTTGACAATAGTTCCATAGAGAGGAATAAGAAAATAACCCCACCACCCCCACCACCACCTCCACCACCGCCACCTCCTGAAAGAAGTGATAGTGACTCTGACATGAGTCATGGATCAGCACACATTCCTCTATATGAGGGTGATGAGGACCCCAGACGACACTGATTCATTTGTGAGTCCACTTGGGAGGCTAACCAAGTTACGGATGAAGATAGGAAGATGGCGCAGTTTGCGGGTGCCTTGAGGAAAAGGCCATTGACTTGGTACATGAACTTTTCTGAAAGAACACCCTGAGCAACCAAAGCTGAGATCAAAGCACAATTTCTATCATTTTTCAAAACTCCAAATGCAAAACATCTAGCAACATAGAAACTAAAAACAACATCACAGAAGCTAGGAGAAACTGTCCGACAAAACTATTATGCAGTCTATCAGAACAACACAGTTGCACAAAGTAATGAACAAAACGACACACCAAATGATCAGAACAATCAAAGATACAAAGGTCAAAGATACGAGCACCGGTATGACACCCGATGTGGAGGCTATGGAGGTTGAGGTCGGTTCTCTGGGAATCGAGAAAACCGACCACGTCGACCCATCCAATGTTTCACATGTTATAAGGAGGGACACCGACATGCAAACTGTCCATACAAGGACAGGACTGACCTCAAATTCTGTACTAATTGTGGCGTAGGGGATCACTCATTAGAGTATTTCCCTATTATTCTTGAAAAGATAAATAAAAATAAGAATGTTAATGTCTTGTCATGTGTGCAAAAACATGATACTATAAATACAAATAATTTACATATCATAACTCGACAAGGGATGAAAACTGGAAGGGATAACCCCCAAATAAGCAAGATAAAAGAGAAAAATGTTTATCCTGACCCAGTTAAAGAAAAACAAATATATAAAGATGCAACAAATATATTTAGAAAACTTGCATGATAGGAAGAAGCAAACGATAATCAACATAACACAATAAAAGAATTAATACAGCTAGTATAAACAGATAACTTAGTATCTCAATTCATCAACTTATTATATGAAATAAAACACAACAATACCGAAAAATAAACAAAGACTATATACAGTCTAAATCAAAAAGATAAAGGTGATGCCGACCCACTTGTCGACTTGGAAATTGAAGGATACCATGTCCGACAAGTTGTACTCGATTTCGGATCACAGGTAAATATTATGACTCGACACACATGGGAACAGTTAGGTAGACCTCGAATATATGAGTCAGGTATATACCTGAAACTATCCAACCAAGGCCTAATTGAAGCTATTGGGGTCTGGAAAAATGTGGACACCACAATTAAGGGAATATCAACCAAAGTCGACATCAAAATTATTGACCGTAAGGAAGGATCTAGCTCCTTCCCAGCGTTAGTAGGTCAATCTTGGGGAAGAAAGATGAAAGCGTCAATATCCCTAGATAAAAAGAGAATAAAATTAAAAGGAAATGAAAAAAAGGTCATTGTACCTATTCATCTATCCCAAGGAAAACCTTGGACAGAACCTATCGATAAAGAAGTTGATATTCGACAACTTTATCAGATACAAAATAATGCAGATTATACAGAGCCTAATATCTATGGAGAACTTCATTTTGGCAACAAAGACTTAGTAGGATATAATTTAGATGTAGAATTATATGGTTGGGAATTTGAGAACTACGAAACACAAGCAAGAGGGTGTTGGACTATCCAAAAAGTGCAGAAAAATCCCACCCGGCAGTGCTTCATAGTGTCCATTGTACCAAAAATATTTGAGAAAAAAATTAGGGAATAACCTACTTTAAAATCTACAAATATAAATAATACACAAAAACCAAGATATAAGGAAAGAGAATCACCAGTCATGCACATAGAACAAGTGTCCAAAAATATTGGTGAGCATGGTCGACTACAAAGTTTAGTAAACAATTTTACAGGACACGTTGCTAGATGGTGGGATACCCATCAGAAAAGACTGTAGACCTGGACAACAGCTTCGACTTATTTTGTAGAAAGGTTTGGAGGAAAGAAGTTAACCAACCAAGCTCGGACACATATTTTCATTCAAGGACAGAATCCAGATGACCATATTAAGACATGTGAAAAAGAATGGAGAAGACTTGGGTACAAAGATGAATGTGCATGGCCACATTTGTTTCCATCAACCCTTGTCGACGTACCAAACAAATGGTATAAGATGGAGGAATCCCGAGGTGAAACTTTCCTATGGCCTGAAATCAGAGAAAATTATATCAAATATTTCAACTTTATACCACAAAATAAGAATTTGGTCGAAACAACAAAATAGATTAAAGAATTTATATAGCCGATAGAAAACAAACCCTTAAAAGACAATCGACAGACAATGAACTGTAACAACGTACAAACCAGGACAATACCACAGTCAACGTGACTATAGTTAGAAAATGAAAATACAGAAGGGAAAAGTTTTAGATGGAAATCAAACCATGTTGAAACAACCAAACCTATTCACATAGTACTCAAAGTTGGAACCACCGATAAGGACGATACCGACCAAATGACTGCAATTGACTTCCCTACCACATTATCATAGTTTAAAGAAGGAAGTTGACCAATCAATGAAGCCAAAGCACCAGAATGGCTAGATGCTGAGGTCAAACTAGATAATTTGACATCTCAAATGATGACCAACCAAAAATGGCAAAGATTGGAGACTACTGGAGTGAAGAGCAGACAACAGAAATAGTGAGCCTCTTAAAAGAGTTCCAGGATGTATTTTCCCAATATTATACAGATCTCAAAGCTTTAAACCATGAAATGGGTGAAATAAAAATTAACACTAAACCTGATGTTTGACCTGTGAAGAAAAGGCCATATAAGCTAGATCATAAATACAAAGAGATAGTCAAAAAGGAGATTGATAACATGATTGCAGCAGGAATCATCTACCCTATTAACCAATCAGAATGGGCAAGTCCAATGGTTGTTCAACCTAAGAAACATGATCCGACCAAATTAGGAATTTGTGTCAACTTCAAGGAGCTAAATAAAGTGACACTAACAGACCCATTTCCAACTCCTTATGCAGATGAAATCTTAAATGAAGTTGCAGGACATGAATGCTACTCATTTACATATGGCTTCTTAGGTTATAACCAAGTGCCAATAGCTAAAGAAGATTAGAAAAAGACAACATTTAAATGTGAATTTGGATCATTTGCTTACAAGGTTATGCCTTTTGGATTAAAGAATGCACCTGTAGTATTCTCTAGAATTGTGGTCAAAAAATTCCAAGAATATATTTACAAAACCATGGCAGTATACTTTGATTATTGGAAAATATACTCCATGTTAAAAGATCATTGCAAGTGGCTAAGGCTTATGTTGGAAAGATGTTGACAAATCCAGTTAGCTTTGAACATTAGGAAGTGCATATTTGTGACCGCCATAGGGATATTGTTAGGACACATTATCTGTAAGGAAGGTATTAAGGTAGATTTTTCAAAAATCAAAATTATCCTCGACCTAAAACCACCAGTGAACTCAAAACAAGTTAGAGTGTTACTAGGTCATACATGCTATTATAGAAAATTCAAAAGATACTACTCAGATATGACCTATGCACTAGAAGAACTATTAAGGGAAGATAAAGAGTTCGACTGGACAGAAGAGTGCCATATATCATTTGAAAAACTAAAAAGAAAACTAGTCGAAGCACCAATCCTAAGGTTTCCAAACTAGTCGACTGAATTCCATGTCCACATCGACACATCCGGCCTAGCAATCGGAGCAATCCTAACTCAGCCAAGAAATGATGGAATGGATTATCCTATAGTTTACAGTAGCAGAAATCTAAACAAAGCTGAATGAAACTATTCGACAACAAAAAGAGAAGCATTAGGAATGGTCTTTGCACTACAAAAATATTGACATTATCTCCTAGCTAATCCATTTATCTTTTACACTGATCATCAGGAATTAAAATACCTTCTGAATAAGCCTCTACACCATGGAATAATTTGTCGATGGCTACTTCTATTCCAAGAATTTGAGTTCGAAGTCATTGTCAGCCTAGGTAAGTTAAATGTCTGTCCCGTCCATTTATCTCAAATTGACACAGGAGAGGAACTGACGGGAGTTGAAGAAGAATTACCAGATGCACATCTATTTCGAATAGAAGCACTCCCAAAAAAGTTAGAGGAAATAGCCCAGTTTTTAGAAGATGGACAAGCACCAGAAGGCATGAGTACCAAAAAGAAATAGATCTTAGCCATGAAAGTTGCACCTTATAGCCTCATAAATAGATTCCTGTACAAAATGGGTTTAGACAACATCCTTAGAAGGTGTGTACTGGAACATGAAAGAGACAACATTATGCATGAAGCACATTACAGACCTACAGGATGACATTTCCAAGAAGACACAACTGCAAAGAAAATCCAACAATTAGGGTTATGGTGGCCAACACTCGATAAAGATTGCAAACATTTTGTAAGCAAATGTGACAGATGTCAATGACTAGGTGGACCCCTGCCTAGAATAGAAATTCCTTTGATATCAGTAAACCCAAGTTTGACATTTGAAATTTGGGCCATAGAATTCATAGGACCATTTCCTATACCAACAAAAAGAACAGGTGCAAGGTACATAATAACTGCAGTCGAATATGTGACCAAATGGGCAGAGGCAGAACCAATCGACACATCTTCCAGTGAGGTAGCTGCAAAATTTATATATGAAAATATCATTACTCGATTCAGATGTCCACTAACCCTAATCAGTGACTAGGGAACACACTTTATTAATAGGACTATCAAAACCCTAACCGACCAGTTCCAAATCAACCATCGTCAGAGTACAACATACCATCCTCAATCGAATGGAGCAATTGAAGCATTTAACAAAACATCAACAAAAGGTTTAACAAAGATATGTAATGCTGATAAGGACAACTAGGATGAGAAGATACCTACAGTATTGTGGGAATATAGAACAACATACAAATGATCAACCAACCAAAACCTCTTTCGACTAGTTTATGGACAAGAAGTAGTAGTTCCACTACACTTCCGACAACAGACACATATTATTGCAGATATTTTACATGTCGACGCCGAACAAGGAAGAAAGGACCAACTATTACAACTGAGTAAACTTGAAGAATACTGACTAATCACGATACAACATCAAGAAATCCAAAAACAATAACAAAAAGCATGGCACAACAAAAACATCAAGAACAAAAACTTGTCGTTATGAGATCTTTCTTTACTATACAATAGTCAAGTAAAAGGAAAACCTAAAAAGTTACATACATAATGGATGGGACCCTATGTTGTCAAGGAGATACATACCAACAGATCAGTCTGACTAAGGAAGTTATAAGGCATAATATTTCAGAAATGCGTTAATGGATCCCGACTAAAACTCTACAAAAACTAAAACAA
>LPNX010953973.1:104476-123497 GCA_001517045.1 Pseudotsuga menziesii
TTTGACAACTAACATCATGCCCATCGACATAACGGCATCAACCATTTTCATAACCAACATTGACTGATGACCTCGATAGTCCCATCGTGCATTCATGACCTCGAGCGCTGAAACCAATTCACCATTAATGCACACTCAAGTGTTCCAGCTGGAACATCATGTCTGCCATTAATACACCTACCGACGAGAACATCCAATGTGTCCCCTATAAATACTGAACCACTGAAGAATCATTCACCGCAATTCAAACAGAGAGAGCATCAAAGAAAACTGATGACTGAAAACCAAGAGCATAGTAGTAAAACTGACCCCCAAACCGACAAGATGGCACCAAAATAGACCAGAGCCTTAGCCAAAGCCAAGGAATTACAAACTGCAGAAACACCATTAATCAGGAGACTAAAGAACATCAAGAATGCTAAGGTGTAGGAGGGCTCATGGAAAAAACTATGGGCTGAGATAAAAGAGTGGGATTACGTTGACAAGAAGCCTACTCCAGCTACAAAGAAAATACAACACATTTTCATTGTAAATTATGCCAACGCACTGCTCATGGCCAGCTTCGATGGCACAAAAGAAGCAGCAGTGAAGTTTGTCATAAGCCGGTACCACAATGGCCGATTTTACTTCGACCAACCATTCGACATCTCCGAGGAAGTCATTTCCCAATTAACAGGGCTATCAAACAAAGGAGACCCAGTACCAGTCAGTATAAAAGAAGGACTGGTCGAAGAATTAACAGGGTCGACATCGAGCAAAAACTCGGAAGGACTAATGATTGGTCACATAACACATCAAACACCACAGATTGTGGCCAAAATCATAGCTATTACACTCACAATGGTAGGTCGAGGAAGCGACCTCAAATTAGATATGCTTGAAGGAGTAGACACCATTGCGACCAATGGAAAGATGTTGGAGCAAGGTCCCGCAGCTACAGAAGAAGCTGCTAGTTTAGCGAAGAGATAAGTTTTGGCGGAAAGAAGATAAGACAGAGCTACGACGCCGTAGCATGTTTCCAGCTGGAGAGCAGAGCCGAAAACCATGAATTTTAAGATAGAAAAGTCAAGAAAGGAAACGGTACCTGAGCGGCCGAGAAGAGAGAGCTCAACCACTGCATTGAAGGCAGCGGCAAAAGACAGGAGGGCTCAGCGACCCTCATAAAGGAGAATGAGCAACGAGGCTGAAGCATTGAAGGCGAAGGACAGAAAAGCGAAGCGATGCATAGTACCCATGATCATTGCTGGGAAGCATGGAAGATTGCAGAGAGCTGTGGTGTGAGGAAAAGTGGCTACCTCAAGTACAGATATGGCCGACTGTCACTAGTTATGGTTTTGAGTTACTGTTGGGACAGGCCCACAGTGTTGTAATGGCAAGACCTTCGGGCTGCCTATAAAGGGATATATTTTGTATTGTAAAAGGGTTGGTTGGTCAGTTAGTTGGTTCATTCAGTTGTTAATGTTTATAGATTGTTAGACTATTGTAAAATCCTAGCTCTAGTTCTGTTATTAGCGGTAGCAATCTTACTGTAACCAGTAGCTGGCTTATAGAGTATGCATGTAACGATCCGCAGGGATCGACAGAGAGGGAAGAGTATATTGTAGGAGAGCAATATAGAGAGAGAAGAGATCTAAGAGAGAAGATCTTGAGCTGCATATGCGGTGTAGAAGAAGTGTGTTTTACCTTCCCTTGAGCTATAAGAAAACACAGTTCTATGGACGTAACTTCCATTCTGGAGGTGAACCACGTTAAAATCAAGTGTTATGTGATTTCTTTATCTGTTATGTTTACTTATGCAATTCTGAGTCATTTCATGGACTTTGTTTACAATTTAATGAATGAAGGTGTTAATTAGTTCACAGTAGTATAGAAGGATAAACATAAGTTAAAGTCTTTAGCATGTCGTATATGGTTCATTTATGCTTTGCGTAAAACAGTCTCTATTGCAGTATCGAATAGCCTTGTATGTTAAGTCTTGCACGTCGACACGAGCAATGCTAAGTGCGCTAAGCCACGAAGGTAGGATATAATAGAGAGGTGATACCGCACCAGCAGAGGAGCTGCAGTGCGCGATACCGCTGGTTGAGGACTTAGCGTTCGGCAGGAGCTACGTGTCGCATAGTGCACGACGATGCGATAAGGCCAGAGATATCGCGAGAGAGGGAAAGTGCGCACCGCAGGATAGGACTGCACGACGGTGTAAAGGAATATCTCGCGGATAGAAGAGCTGCGAGACAAGGAGATCACATGACATGAGCAGGAGATCGTGCGACGCGTAGAGAGAGAGACCTCGCAGCTAGGGGAACTGCGAGCCGCTAGTGGGATCGCCACAGAACCTGGTCCAAGACACTTGAGTCCATGGCCAACCCATTAAAGTCACTTTGGGTGAGACTTCAGGCTGCTTTGCGATTTTTCGCCGAAAGGGCTGGTGATCTAGGGGTGTTGTTGATTGATTATAGTAAACCCGGGTCTGCCCATAGCAGCCAACAAATGGTTTCGTTTCCGGTTTTGAACAACTGAGCGCTAATGTTCTATTGGAATCCCACAAGAGAAGAGTTTCACTAGTGGCTAGATTCAAACTTAAGGGAGTTTTCCAAGAAAGAAAATCAGAGCCCTAAACTGAGCACAGAGGATTGGTTACAAAAGCATATAGCTTCAAATATACACGCGATATTTTTTGCAACCTATGGAAACGAGCTTTACGACTGGTTATCAAAGTTGATAGATAGGAACATATTCAAGAAGAAAAGAAACATTGTCTGGAAACCTGAGCTGATTCAGGCCATGTAGAGACTCGACAATCCCATCACGAGAGCAGTGGACTTCTAGCTTGCGAGTGTGCTAGGAGGCTTCATCACAGAATTTGCAGTTGACCAGAGAAAAAGCTTCAGCGAGGCTGAGCGGTACTTTTTCAAAGGATCTCGTGGTAAGTACCTAAAATCTCTAAACTTGTCCATTAAGATGCTGCTACATGAAAAAGGAGTAATGGACATGATTTCAGATGAATAAGTAAAGATAGTAATGTCACAAGAGTTTGAAAGTGATTTTGATGACATTGGACGAACACGTAGTGGCAAGAAATATAAAGTAGCTTTCGACTCTCTTGTATTTGGAGATAGTTCAGACAATATTAGACAACCAAGTCCTAGTACCACAGAAGAACCAGAGGGGGGTATCCCTTACCATCCCTATACCCCACAGAAACAGACCGGGACTCAAAGTAATCCAGTAGGTACTCCATCCAGTAGCTCACAGACAGTACCTACTACCGCTACATCACCTTCACCTACACCGCCGAGTGGTAGTAATCCAGTCAATCAGAACCTACCACAGAGAAGTAGAATAGGAGATGATATGAAGCTACCTACCTTTAAGGGTACAGGAGCAGAGGACCCGGAACAGCATTGGCTTCTATGTGAAGCCATGTGGACCATTAAAACAATCAATGACGATAACCTTAAACTTGTACAGTTGGTCACCACACTCAAATATCGAGCTTTAACATGGTACATAAAGTATACCATAGTACCCAAGACACTTTCCCAGGTCAAGAAAGCCATGATTAAAGAATTCAAGAAACCTAAGTCTAAATCTCAGTGCATTACAGAGCTCAAGGATATTAAGCATCTACCATCAAAATCAGTATGGGACTTTGACCAGAAATTCAAAGCTCTTATATACTAAGTAAATTTTTAGTTTGCGTCGGAGCAGCATAAGGAATGGTTTATTGCAGTGCTACTCCCTCACATCAGATTGCCACTAATGCAGCAGAAACTCTAGATGCAGGATGACGCATTGGAGATTGCGATGAAGCTAGAAGCTTCACCTTTAGCAGAAACCAGTGCAGGCATGACAGCTCTACAAAACCAGTTGGCCAACCTCACGTTACAGATACACGAACTTAAGAAAGGAAAAGAGGTTATGCAAGACATATGGTGCTTGCGATGTAGAGCACAGGGTCATACCAAAGAAAACTATCCAGTCTTTGTAGAATATTTAGCGTCAAGGGATCCTAACCCCTTACCACGAACGCAAGGGCCATGGTGTGAAATATGCAAAACACAGGGACATCCGCCTCAACAATGCCCTTTGCTTCATAAGTATGTACAGACACCTAAGAACCTATACTGTGTCTTCTGCAGCTCTTTCGGACATGATGAATAGGATTGTCAAGCCTATGATCTCATGTTAGATAGAAAACATGACATGTACAGAGTCCAAGCAGAAACACAGGGTCCAGCAGCAGGACCACAGCCTGATCTGACTTATGGTGGCCGTGGAGGAGGATTCAGAGGACGAGGCTGTGGAGGAGGCTTTGCACGAGGAGAAGGCTTCGGCAGAGGAGAGGGTTTTGGCCGTGGTCATGGACCAATCACTTCTTATAACTGCGGAATTGTAGGACACTATGCTAGGGACTGCCAGAGCCCCACTACTACTTGTAACTACTGCAAATCTTATGATCATACCATAGAGGAGTGTCCTACCTTGATAGCTAATATCAAATACCCTAAACCAGCAGTAGACGAGAACATCCAGCTTATTGCTGCTGAGCAGGCAGATCCAGAACCAAAAGTTAACATTGTGACTCGTAGCGGTGCTTCCACCAGTGGGACATCGTAGGAGACCGAAAAGAACACAAGCCAGGAGTGGGTGCGCAGAGCTCCTAGTAAAGCAACAGCACTCGACCTACAGAAGAATAAAGAGACATTTCATGAAGCCAAGGATTCCTTTGATGAACCTACACAATCAATATCGCAGGTACCACCGTCTAGGGGCGTATCACAGCAAGCACCTTGTGGCGATAGCCCAGAACAGATACCGCAGGCTACCACATCGAGAAGATGCGACGAGGATGAATCGACAGGAAGTGTACAATCCTTCCTTCGCAGTTGCTTGAAATTCATGAGAAATGAAAAGGCTATCGGCGAGCTACAGCACATCATAGATCAATGTCAGCAACCCTCTCTCTTGGGAAGTGCACACCACGCTGTTCATAATATTACAGGACATACAAGGACCGAAAGAGAGATGAAGCTCACAGCACAGATTGGAGAGTTTGAAATGGACGAAGTCATCTTAGATCTAGGATCAGAGGTGAATGTTCTAACTAAGCAGACATGGGAACAGATGGGTAGCCCTCAGTTAGTTAGATCTCCTATCCACCCGAGATTAGCTAATCAGCAGCGAGTATCACCCTTGGGTCGACTATCGTAGGTGCCAGTTGACATTGACGGAGTTCACAGTTTTGCGGACTTTGAGGTTATAGAAATCATTGGCGACAGTTGACCGTATCCAACATTATTAAGTATCGATTGGGTGATTAGTAGCAAGGCTGTCATTGACCTAAAGAGAAGACAAATGACCTTTGAAGATGCGCAGATCCGGGTCATCGTACCGCTGGATCCTCACCAAGGTCCTAGATACATTGAACCTATCCGAGCAGAGGAGGAGGCACATAACATGGATAGTCTCTACCAGATGACTGCAAACCAGAATGACTACATCAATCCAACCACAGAAGGGAACATTAGTTGGCAATGCGACAGCTCATGCGCATCGGATTTCGATATGGGTCTAGAGAACTGGCAGAACAGACTTTACGAAGTCTCAGCGCGTAGATGTGCATTTATGAGTAAGTCACTGCGATGGATTGGTGCAGAGATCACTGAGATTCCATCATATCATGGTCTAATAGATATTCAGGACTTCCTTGAGCAATTTGAGCAACAGATTCCTTACGAGCAGAGGAACGCAGCTATGGACCTTGCAGTACAAGCCACACCTGCAAGATGGTGGTATGCGCATAAAGAGAATATCGCATCATGGGATGATATTAAAATACTGATGGCGATCAAATTTTATGTTGACAGAGAGTATGTCCAGCAGAAGTACACAGGAAAAACTGATCCCAGGGCACACATTCAGACATGTGAACAGAACTGGTCAAACATTCCCAAGGATGAATGGGTTCATAGATTCATTCACACATTGGACACAGTTCCAAGCAACTGGTACACAGAGACTGAGTTGCGCAAGGGGACGACCACATGGTCACTTATGACAGACAGTTTCCTACTCACCTTTGTGTTTGAATCAGAACATTCGAGTGTTTCTCAGGCCCTAGACATAATCAAGATCAAGATATTTGAGGACTGTACCATCTCAGTGCAGGCTCAACCTGAGTGGGCCATCCAGTTGCAAGACGTGCTTGAGTGCTATAACTTCACAGCAAAGCCAGACAATGAAGATAAGGATGAGGATGAGGATCCTTGCAACACCAACATTCCAGAGTCAGAAGGGACTCGCGATGTTGGGGGACCACAGTTAGAGATTCTAGCAATCACTGAACCCATCAAGATTAAAAATATCAATATTGGCACAGACGCAGAACCTAAGTTTGCCTCTATTGGAGACTATTGGAACGATGAAATAGTCGGACAGATTGTAGATTTGTTACATGACTATCAGGACCTATTTCCCACCAAGTTCACAGAGATGAAGGGAATAGTTGGAGACCTGGGAGTTATGAGGATACCATTGAAGGAGGATGCTAGACCAGTTAAGCAGCGCCCATATAGATTGAATCCGCACTACAAAGAAAAAGTAAAGGACGAAATCGATAAGATGCTAGCAGCAGGCATCATTGAGCCGATAGAAGAAAGCGAATGGTTTAGCCCCATGGTCATACAAGAAAACAAAACAAAAGGAGACATTAGGATTTGTGTCAATCTGCGCAAGCTCAACGATGCATCGCTTCACAATCCATTTCCGACACCGTTCACTGATGAGGTATTAGAAAATGTGGGAGGACAGGAGGTCTACTCCTTCACTGATGGCTTTTTAGGCTACCATCAGATCAGAATACATCCAGAAGATCGATCCAAGACCACCTTTGCAACAAAATGGGGCTCGTTCCAATATACGATAATGCCCTTTGGTCTTAAGAATGCACCAACTATATTTTCTAGAGTAGTCGTTGTTGCATTTAAAGAATACATCCATAAATACTTAGAAGTATATTTTGATGATTGGACTGTATTTGGACTAATCAAAAAGCATATAGGAGACTTAAGACTGATGTTAGAGAAATGTAGGTAGTACCAGATTTCTCTAAACTTGAAGAAATGTATATTTTGTGCACCATTTGGTATTTTGTTGGGTCACATTGTTTGCAGACAAGGCTTGATGGTAGATCCCGCGAAGATTGCCATCATTGTAAACCTTCCAGCACCCAACTCAGTCAAGCAACTGAGGACAGTACTTGGTCATACGGGGTACTACAGAAAGTTCATCAAGGGCTACGCAAAGATTACAGCACCAATGGATAAATTGCTAAAGAAAGATGTAAAATTCCTATGGAATGAGGGATGTCAGCAGAGTCTAGACACACTTAAAGAAAAGATGGTTACAGCACCCATCTTAGTATTTCCATACTAGACTAAGCCATTTCATGTATATGTGGATGCGTCTGGCATCGTATTAGGGGTTGTTTTAACACAACCAGGAGAAGGGGACATTGACCATCCTATCGCATACTCCAGCAGAAAGCTCTCGACAGCAGAAAAGAACTACACCACAACTGAAAGAGAAGGCCTAGCTATGGTGTACGCACTCCAGAAGTTCAGGCACTACCTGTTGGGTGCCTCGTTTAAGATGTTCACTGACCATTCTGCCTTGAAGTATTTGGTCAATAAGCCAGTGTTAGGGGGGAGAATCTGTAGATGGTTACTCCTCTTTCAGGAGTATGATTTTGAAATCATCGTGAAACCAGGAAGACTGAATGTCAGACCTGATCATCTGTCGTGGATAGACTCAGGAGAAGAGCCAAGTAACCTAGACGACAATCTGCCAGATGCGCCACTGTTTTCCATCCAGATCGCAGATGAGTACTATGCCGATATTATTCAATTTCTCACTACAGGAGTAGCACCTAATGAGTTTACTAAGCAGCAAAAGAAGCAGTTGGTTGTTAAAGCAGCAGACTTCACCCTCATCATAGGACACCTATACAAGTTAGGTCCGGATGAAGTTCTGCACAGATGTGTGATGCCGCATGAAAAAGGCACTATTATCAAAGAGACACATTCAAGAACCACAGGAAGTCACTTCGCAGGAAAGCCGACTGCACATAAAATCCTGGAGGTAGGATTATGGTGGCCTACATTGCATAAGGACACCAATGAATTTTGCAGATGCTACGATATCTACCAAAGGGTAGGAAAACCCTCATGACGCGATGAAATGCCGCTGCGACCACAAGTCACGTTGCGCGCATTTGACAAATGGGCTATAGATTTTGTGGGTCCTATCAACCCACCAGGAAAGCGCACTGGTATGAGATATATTATCACGGGAACATAGTACCTCACCAGATGGGCAGAGGCCAAAGCAGTAAGAAATTGTGATGCTACTACAGCCGCACAGTTCCTTTTTGAAAACATCATCAGTAGATTTGGATGCCCATTAATTTTGATGAGTGATCAAGGCACGCATTTTTTGAACAACACTATTGAGGCATTGACAGAAGAATTCCAGATTCAGCACCATAAGAGCACTCCCTACCACCCCCAGGCTAATGGTACGGTGGAGGCCTTTAATAAGATTTTAGAAAATTCTCTTACTAAGATCTGCAATAGCTAGAGGAATGATTGGGACCTCAGAGTTAACGCTGTATTATGGGCATACAGGACTACATGCAAGAAACTCACGGGACACACACCTTTCAGCTTGGTATATGGACAGGAGGCTATTATGCCTATGGAGTATATTCTTCCCAGTTTAAGAATCGCTCAGATTACCGAGATGATTGATACAGACACAGTGGAGGAAAGGCTAGCACAGCCACTTGCCTTAGAAGAAGATAGATTCATCGCCGGATTCCATCAGAAAGTGCGGAAGGCACAAGAAAAACCTTGGCATGACAGACACATTAAGAATAAGACTTTCCAGATCGGATACCTAGTGCTCCTCTATGACAGCAAATTCATTAAGTTTCCAGGGAAGTTCAAGACACATTGGCTGAGGCCATATCAGATACAGCAAGTCACAAATGGAGGTGCCGTTCAGCTCAGCCAGCTGAATGGGGAGCTTCTGCCCACATGGATTAATGGCAGTAGGCTTAATCCCTATAATGATAGCCACCTCACCTCTCAGCCCTAGCTTAGCTAGTTATGGTGGTGCAGATGTCCAGTGTAGTTGAAAGGAGGCATCGCACTGGGAACTAGTCTACATCGGCAGGTATTATTCTAAGTATGAGGAATCGCATCAGAACGATTCAAATTTAAAAAAAAAAAACGAATAGTATTGGTTTATGCAGGTGATGCGGAGTCGCATCGCGGCAGCGTGATGTTTCCACGTGCCACGTACTCAGTTTTGCAACCGACAAAGGTCTAGTCAAGTCAGAATCTGATAGGTAGTTAATGAGGTAATGACCGGTATATCTTACCATAGATTTGGCAGTAGTATAATAAATTTTTCCAGATTTGGCAAATCTCCGACGAGAACGGCGCCTATGCACACACGTTCCGAGGGAAATTCGATCGGATTTCCTCATTTATTAAGGATCAGACGACAGGTGTGGTCTTGTCCAGGCATTAATGACGACCGACGAGTTCAGTCTAGATGACCGTTGCATCCGGGATTATCGTATTGGGCATAAAAGAAGAAAGTATTCAATTGGGACGGTTATGTTTGTAGAAAACCCGAGAGCTATAGAGTGCATTGTTCAGAATTCCCTATGAATTCCCTGTGAAGAGCTAAGTTTGTTACAGATTTCTGTGATTTTCAGACGTTGCAGCCAGTGCACGTCCGCCAGTTTCTACTGAGTGGGTTATTTCTGAGGATGAACCTATAGGAAACATTTTGAGAATATTTCAACGTTACGGCCTTGCAGGAGCTATGACGATGCCACCAAAGGGTGCTCCACCAAGTTCGTCACAGCCCAGACATCAACCATAGACGAGGAGCCAATCTCAGGTCAATGATGAATCCGGTTCAGAGCAAGAGGAAGAATTTCATAGCGGAACAGACTACATGATACCACGAGTTGAAGGTGCACCAGAGCCAATAATTCCTAAGAATGCTAAGTATACTGTTCCCATACCACCCATTGATTCTCGAGTAAAGGAAAATGGAGATCTAGTAGGATATGCTGCTGTTGTTAAATTTGTAGATTATAACCTGGGAGATGGTAAGACATATCCTCAGTTCAAGCCGGACAGCTATTTAAATATTGAGAAAAACCCAAGGACAGGGAGAGATGAATATATTCCTCTGCCACATGTTCAGATTCTTGAGCGGTCAGGCCTGCTCAATTTGCTGAGATTACCTCATTTTGCATGGGGTGCAGAGGTTAACGCCATGGTGCGCATTTTACTCTCTTGCGTACACATAGGGTACCTCTGGCTAGGAAACAAGGTCGACCTGAACGTTGATTTGATACATCGTATCACTGGCCTATCCAAGATGGGTAAACACCCTGATATACAGACAGCAGGAAAAACCAAGGACTCCAAGTTACCACAAGCCCTAGTAACTAAGTATCAGCTACAGAGAGGAGGATGGGCTTATGACATTTCAAGGATACCAAATGAGACACTTAGATTCACCGCCACTCTGCTCGCAGGCAGACTGCTAACCAAGGTTTGACCAAAGGAAGTTACAGGATCCGTAATTCACCTTGCCATACAGGTCACAGAGGGGGAACAGTTCAATTGGTCTCTATTCTTATTAAATATGCTGCAAGTAGATTTCTTGGCAGCTCAGGATGAAGCCAACCAGCCTTTCCATTTCTCATGGTTTCTTATACTTTGTGCATTTGTTGGATGGAAGGAGCCGCCCCATACCTAGTTTCCGCAGATAGCAGGTGGCGCGCCCAGAGGAGTGCGCTATGCCAGCTTATGGGAGACCAACCGCCCAGCCAAGAAAATGATCAATACGATGGTATTCCATGACTACTATAAGCTGTTGATGAAGGTCATTCAAGAGACACCATGGCTCAGCATGGAGACTATGGACATATACGATAGCCGGCTTAATTTCATGGCAGACAACCATTTAATCTATCTATGACCGAAAAGGACTAAGCGGGATGATTGGGCTCCTGGCTCGTTTAGAATGACAACACGGGACGTCGAAGCAATCACAAGAGACTTCGACAACTAATGGAAGCAGGAATATGAAGATACCGCACCACTATCATCAGACACTGCACAGAAAGAACACCAGGACAAGGACAAAGATACCACAGACACCCAGACGCAATCTTCAACAGAAGCACCACCACTAAGGGAAAAGAGGAAACCTTCACAGCAAGTACCACCAGAGGCACAGATGGCAAAGACTGGAGAAGAAGGGCCACCAGATACACAGCAGAAGAAAAAACAGAAAACCTCAAAGCCAGTTCTAAAGACCGCATTAACAGACGATGACTATGAACTCATCGCAACAAGGACGTGTGACACATTGAAGGACTCACTTGACGCGATGAAGGATTCACAGGAAAAGAGATACAGTGCAGTCGAAAAGCAACTCCTAGACTTAAAAATGATTACAAAGAAGACTGCCATGAGGTACATTCCACCTGTAAAGACGACCACCAGAGAAACCTCGGCAGCGCCGATGTCCCGCCAGGAAAGCTTAGCAAAATATCGCCTCAATACTGTGTTAATTCCACCAGGGAGTATCCGATTCCCTGCCACAATGAAGGACCCACCAATTCAGTTTAGACAATCGATCGAGGTTAACCTTGTAGAGTTTCATATTGACTAGTTTCAAATGATCCAGCAGCAGCTAGGCGTAGAGCTCAAAAGTAGAGAGCTCGAGACTTACAAATAGAATATGCAGCTAAAGCAATAGAATGAAGCACTTGCTATCAGTGTTCAT
The DNA here is from genome assembly GCA_001517045.1 of Pseudotsuga menziesii. Taxonomy (NCBI): domain Eukaryota; kingdom Viridiplantae; phylum Streptophyta; class Pinopsida; order Pinales; family Pinaceae; genus Pseudotsuga; species Pseudotsuga menziesii. The sequence continues at coordinate 116,360 of LPNX010953973.1, forward strand.
AAAAAGGCAGATGAAGTACGAACATATGAGGAAAGAGAGCAATATCTTTCTCAAGTTTTGCAAAGCATTGCATTGGAACTGCCCCAATGTAACATTGAGTTCGCCTTACCAGTTCCGCAGAAGCTAAGAAGAGTAGCATACAGAGCAAAGGCTCTGGAAGAAACCATGACTAGGATGGACAAAGAAGTGGCCAGAATGAAGGTAGACCACGAGGTGCAGATCACTGAGCTTGAGGTTCGCATACGAGACACCTCCCAAGTAGACCAGAAAGTGCAAGTAGAAGCCCTTCGACTCACTTCTGTGCAGATGCAATCTCGCATCGACGAAGTACGGTTAGTACTAACCGATGCGACGAACACATGGGCCGAGTTAGATGAGCCACCGAAGAAAGTAGAAATCCAGCAAAGTATTCAGCAGATAGAGAATACTGCAGTGGCAATGAAAGAATAAATTAAGGGCTTGTAAGCTCTTCAAAAGATGAGGAAGACAAAGGAGATGAACTGTTTGCAGCAGGAAGCGCAGCAATTAAGAACCAAGGAGATGTACATTAATGACCTGCTTCAACCATATCAAGAGGAAATTGCAGATATAGTCGATACGGTTGAACAGAAAATGAAGGAGTTCACTACCACCAGAGAGGAAACTGACGCCACAGAAGATGCCAGTATTAGTCAAGCTTTGCTTGACTCGGCACAAGAGAGTGTCGAAGTGATGCAGAAGGAAGTCACAGGATTTCGTGACAGGTTGCAGAGGGCTTCACAGGAAGCCAAGGAAAAGCTACAGCAAGAGAAGCCCACTGGAAGTGGCTCAAGGGTGAGCCACAAGTAAGTGTTAGGGGACTATTGGAGCAGGGTCCCACAGCTACAGAAGAAGCTGCTAGTTTAGTGGAGAGATAAGTTTTGGCGGAAAGAAGATAAGATAGAGCTATGACACCATAGCACGTTTCCAGCTGGAGAGCACAGCCGGAAACCATGACTTTTAAGATAGAAAATTCAAGAAAGGCAACGGTACCTGAGCAGCCGAGAAGAGAGAGCTCAACCACTGCATTGAAGTTAGCGGCGAAAGACAGGAGGGCTTAGCGACCGTCATAAAGGAGAAGGAGCAACGAGGCTGAAACATTGAAGGCGAAGGACAGAAAAGTGAAGCAGTGCATAGTACCCATGATCAGTGCCGGGAAGCATGGAAGACTGTAGAGAGCTGTGGTGTGACGGAAAGAGGCTACCTCAAGTACAGATATGGCCGACTATCACTAGTTATGGTTTTGAGTTACTGTTGGGACAGGCCCATAATGTTGTAATGGCAAGACCTTCGGGTTGCCTATAAAGGGATATATTTTGTATTGTAAAAGGGTTGGTTGGTCAGTTAGTTGGTTCATTCAGTTGTTGATGTTTATAGATTGTTAGACTGTTGTAAAAGCCTAGCTCTGGTTCTGTTATTAGCGGTAGCAATCTTACTATAACTAGTAGCTGGCTTATAGAGTATGCATGTAACGATCCGCAGGGATCGACAGATAGGGAAGAGTATATTATAGGAGAGAAATATAGAGAGAGAAGAGATCTAAGAGAGAAGACCTTGAGCTACATATGCGGTGCAGCAGAACTATGTTTTACCTTCCCCTGAGCTATAAGAAAACACATTTCTGTGGACTTAACTTCCATTCTGGAGGTGAACCATGTTAAAATCAAGTGTTATGTGATTGGTTTATCTGTTATGTTTACTTATGCAATTCTGAGTCATTTCATGGACTTTGTTTACAGTTTAACGAATGAATGTGTTAATCAGTTCACAGCAGTATAGAAGGATAAACATAAGTTAAAGTCTTTGGCATGTTGTATATGGTTCATTTATGCTTTGCGTAAAACAGTCTCTATTGCAGTATCGAATAGCCTTGTATGTTAAGTCTTGCACGTCAACACGAGCAACGCTAAGTGTGCTAAGCCACGGAGGTAGGATATCATAGAGAGGTGATACTGCACCGGCAGAGGAGCTGCGGTGTGCAATACCGCTGGTTGAGGACTTAGCGTTGGGCAGGAGCTGTGTGTCGCACAGTGCGTGACGATGCGATAAGGCCGGAGATATCGTGAGAGAGGGAAAGCGCGCACCACAGGATAGGACTATGTGACGGTGTAAAGGAATATCTCGTGGCTAGAAGAGCTGCGAGACGAGGAGATCACGTGACGCGAGCAGGAGATCGTGCGACGCGCAGAGAGAGAGACCTCACAGCTACGGGAACTGCAAGCCGCTAGTGGGATCGCTACAAAACCTGGTCCAAGACACTTGAGTCCTTGGCCAACCCATTAGAGTCACTTCGGGCCACTTTGCGGTCTGTCGCCGAAAGGGCCGGTGATCTAGGGGTGTTGTTGGTTGATTATAGTAAACTCGGGTCTGCCCATAGCAGCCAACAAAAGATATACAAATGGGTTGAGTATGTAGCCAAAATGATCAAAACCATCTATGAGAAATGCCAAGAGATGGGAGGAATTATCAGGTTCCCATCCCTTATCTTATGGATAGTAATGTACTCTATTTTCCCTGAAGGAGACAAAAATTTTCAGGAACCGACAAAATTCCATATGTGGAGATTCAAACCCTTCTCCTAGAAAGGAACAATTAAGGAACTTGCAAACGAAAAAGTGTTGTTGGAAAACTAGCTCTAGCAGCTAAAAGTCTGCATGACCAGATGGAGGGTGCCTCAAAACATCTGATGAAGTCTACCCAAAAAGGCCCACATTCAGCTCGAGCTCCACCATACCGCGATGTTGTACATGTAGGGTACCAAACCAAATGCAAAGGCCCTTGATTATTATCCATCAGTCGAACAGATATTTCAGGAACTATCTTAATAGGTAGGAGCAAAGATACCAATTCCAGCAAAATAAAAGGAAATGGAATTCTCGATTGAGGAACCATTACCAGACCAAGAGAAGGAGGAGGATTACGAGCTCAACCTATACATCAGTACCTTTGTGTCGGAGCAGACACCAGTTGAAGGCACTGGTCGACTACAGATCATAATCAAGCCTTTGATGTCACAGAGGGAAGAAATACATACAGAAGAAACACATGCAGAATAGCAGGTAACCAATCCAGCTGAAGAAAATCTCATCCCGACTCATACACCAAGGGAACGGATAGAAACCGAGAATCTAGAGTATGCTGTCACCAACGAGATTCTCACCAAATTGTTGAAGGAGATAGCAGCTGCAAGAAAAAGGAAAAGAACACAGCCACAAGGGAAAGGTAAGCGCAAGATTATCATTCCAAAGTGCTCAGATGATGACAAGGAACTAGCAGCTATGGCCCTTGACATAATAGAAGATTCCGCAGCAAACAAAGTGCCAGTTGAAACCCAATTTCAGAAATTTGTCAAGGCAAGGGCACAGCAAGGTCGACCAAAGAAGGAAAATATCACACACACTTCGACGCTTGAAAATTTCATAGATCTTGTGTCTACACCCCCACCTTCATCTCCGACAAAAATCATAGAGGAGCTAATACTAGAATAGCTCTCAATAATCCCACTCGACCTATGGAAAAATGCTATGTCGAAGGCTGTGAAGGAGAAGTTAGACCGGGACAAAGACCTCTAGGCATTCATTGAAAGACTACCTGAGATATTCACGTCGATGCAAAAAATATCTACCAAAGCACCTCTGTTTGAAGCTGATGGATCTCAACAACTTGGCCAAATACTTCAAGGGATAAAAACTTTTGCAAGTGTGACTTTTACCTTCGAGAGAAATCCTGACAAAGAATCCAAAGTTGTCTCATGTCAAACCATGACTATAACTTCGACTGAACCTGAACCCCACCTACCAGCCTCTGAACTAACCGGAAGAGAGAAAGAATAAAATATTGAGGACATAAATTTAGAAATAACAAACTCTTCTCCGACTTGGACTCACCTCCTCAGACTGAAAATACACCACTTGAACACATTTCCTCCAACCCAATCACACCCAACCATTCACCAACCCCATCACCACCACCACCACTATCCCTCGACTCAGAACCCCTAATCCAACTAGCTGCACCAGAACTAGCCCCACCGCAACCATCAGCACCAACCACATCCACTTCTGGACCACCTGCATCTGAAAAACCAGAGGCAGCAGTCATCCCACTACTCCAAACAGAAATACCATCAACCACTGCTACACAGTAAACAAAAAATCTAGACTCGACTTTTTCAGGTACACAGGTGCCGAAACAAGCAGAAGCAGAGAAGCACAAAAAGAAGAAAAAGAAGAAGGGCCATCATGGATAGCTAGCAATGGTCCACATCAATCTAGTTGGGTTGACCACTATGGTTGATGCAACCAAATTGAGAGATCCAGAGCTAGAACAACTACTGGAAGTGCTAGCAGATGAAGCAAAGACAAGGAACCAACACAGATGTAAGGAACTAGACAACAAGGAAAAAGAACAAGTTAAGTTCCTTAACAAGTGCAGGGACCTGGTTCAGTCTATGATACCAGGACCGCTAGAGGTTGACACCGACAAACTGCTAGAAAGAGCTTATCAGCTATTTGAAAGCGTGCTGTCGATGCTCCAAGCATAGATTCAGGAAAAAAAATAAGAGCAGAAAGAAGAAACTGTCTGACTACTGATGGAGCAGCACACAGCCTTTTTCGAATCCTACAAAGTGTTGCAAGATCACATGGAGGAGTCTGTAATCACTGAAGAAAAACTGAGAGACTGGCCTGCTTACTACAGAAAAGTCTATCAACACACCAAGCAGACCCGACAAGAGATCCAAGCGCTCAAGAAGAGGAAAACCACTAACAAAGCGCTCAGAAACACAATTGAGGATCAAATAGTGCTTGAGACAGCTAAACTCCAGAAGCTCAAGCAGGAAGCACATCAGTGGGTGCATCAAGCCATTCCCAACTTATAAAAAGTAGACATCATCTACCCACAGATGAAATGACTTAGAGAGACAGCAGAAGAAAAGGACCCGTTTATGGGTCCCGACATGGAAAGAATAGCTGAAATTTCCATTCCAGAGAAAATGTCGATCTTATCAAATCTGACTACACTCACCATTGACATACAGAAAATATTGTAGAGTTGGACGGATTTCAAACATCACCTAGTAGTGATAGCTCCAACAATTGTCGAAGTCTACATTCAGAAAAGACCGACCATCAGACTTCACAGCCCATGAATATCAAGAGTACAAAATAAAGACTACTTAGACAGACAAAGAAATTTTTCTACCTCCCTGTTTCTTCGGGATGAAGAAATGTTTTCTTCGTTGGGGAGATGTTAGAGGAGCAAGTCAGTATGACGAATCGAATGATAGTTGACTTAGTCAGTCATCTGACTAAACTAGATATTAGGTCAGCGACCTAAGGTCATGTCGTTTCACCGAACCAATAGGTAGTTATTTTGTAATGGTTTGTAAATCATATATATTAGGCTATTGAGCCAGATGAGAACTCAGTTCAGTTCTTTATATTGTATGGACCCTCGCATGCTAATATAATCTATTATTCTATCTACTTTTTCTTGCCTCTTCTCTTTGTTATGTATGTATGTTTTAGTGTGTATTATTGGTAACCTTATGTGATCTGTGAGATTAAAACAAGTCTTTTTACCATTTTATTTTTATGGAGGGAGTTAGGAATTGGAGAGCATTTCTTCCCATTCGAGATGATCATGTGATTTCCTTGGTGGAACTCATGTGGCACGTGCTCACTAGTTGTTTTCAGTCACATGGAAAAATTCTAACTGGACAGGTAGGTTTCTAATCCTCGCTTTCAAGTGGCTCATTGGTAAAAATTGCAAAGTTGTCCGTCGTCGATGAGGGTTAGGTTAGGTTATGCCATTTGCATGGATTATGAAGGGGTGTTTAAGCCGTTATTTTTCATTTAGGATTGGCCTTTCATTTTAGGTTTTCCATAGTAGCGACCCACCTGCAAAAGTTGTCCGTTTGTCCAAAGGCATTCTTTTTTTTTGCACAGTCGACTAGATTTATGATGAGTTTTTAGGGAGCCAAATTTTTCATCAGCATGAAGCCAATCAATAGCTCACTTGAGGGTGTAGGTGTGGGTTGTGGTATCCTTGTTTTGCATAGATCTCATAGGTTGATGGTTCATAGGTATTAGCTGTGGGATATTGGGCTTGATTTTACCCTAGGGAACTGCTGCCGCAAAGTTTGAAGTTCCATTGCACCTGTAGGAGAGATTTTCTAGACTTCAGTGGGGGTTTTGCTGCTAAAAAAGAAAAAATGCAAAGGTTTCAATAAGGGTTCTTGTATCCAAAGTTTGTGTGTAGTTGCAAACTTGACCCGTGTCCATATTTCCAATTCTAATGGACGAAACTAGCAGAGTAAGGAAGTTTAAGGTTTTTTTTTTTAAATATGTGGGATATGTATGCATGCATATATGTTTGTGTGCTTACATTTATAATCATAGTTTTAAAAATGGGGACACTAAGACATATCCATTTTTTGCAGGTACAACTTGGAGTGGAAATAATGACAAACAAGGGGAAAGAAGCCTAAGGTTGTCAAGGATGATTCTAACACAGAAGTTGTTGAGGTATCACCGGAAGATGTATAATTTTGGTTGGATTCCGCTCATGTATTATGTAGCTATGGAGGAAACAATTTTTAATTGGGCCGACATAGCTACTAGGAACTTGGCCAAATGTGTCAAGGAAGCCCAGGATGGTTTGAAACATAACAAATCAAAAAAAATTATGTCATATTTCTTGATAGATTGTATACTCTATAGACACAGGTTTGAGAAGCTTAATTGTGTGTGGAAAGAGGGGAAAGCCCCTATATACATTGCATATCAGATTCTATGAGCTCATAAATATCACAACCATTACCAGTTGATTTGTGAGGAATTCATAAGGCCATTTTATAAGTTGATATTTCTAGAATATCATCCGTGTCTATCAGAGGGAGCTATAGAATACATAAAAGAATATGGATATTATTTTTTCACCGAAGAGGGCACATATCTGAGAATGTATGGAGGCACCAAAGCACCCTCACTGCTGCCCAAGTATGCAACACATTACATAGTACATAAGGAGGAAGTTAGACAAGTATTTCTAGATGGTTTTGGAAATGATTTGTTTGATATAAAGAAGGATGTGTTCCCACCAGTACCTTTTTATGTAG